>VZRM01009160.1:45488-60204 GCA_013397955.1 Grantiella picta | reverse complement strand
CCTTCCATCCACCCCCAGCGCCATGCCGGCAGCCTGCACCCTGCTGCTGCTGCTGGGCTTCGGGCTGGTCCCGGTCCCACCGGCCGGGTCGCTGCCCCTCGCTTCCCCACGGCGTCTTCCTCCACCTCCCCCTCCTCCTCCTCCGTCCCGAAACCGCCTCGGCCGCCCTTCCTCGCCTCCCGCCGCGGGACACGCCGGCAGCCCGGGTGAGTGGGGATGGGGATGAGGGAAGGGACGGGATTTCATCCCGGCAGCGGTCGTGGTGCGGCGCACAGTGCGCGGGGTCCCACGCCACGAGAGACCCGCACGATGTGGACCCCGCGCTCTCCCCACGGCATCGCGACTCTGGGTTGTGAGCATCCCGACATCACCCACAGCTGATTCGGCTGCCAAGCGTAACACTCCCCGCGCCCCAGTTCCTTTCCCTTTCTAACCTTGCCCAGCTCATGGTGCTGACAGGCAGCTGCTTCAGTGGGTGAAGGTTTGCGATGGGAATGGTGGGTGGGAAAGCGTAAACACGTTGTAGCTGCGTGGACTGGCTGGAAGGCGAGCGGTGGAAACTTCAGAGAGGAACTTGAGAATGGCTTTGGGGGGCACCGGGAGTGCTGTCCACACGTGTATACCCATCCAGGTGGGAAATTGGCGGCTCCTGTAGGTTGTGTTCAGGGTCTGGGTTGCTTCCTGCTTGTCTCTAGAAATGCCCTCATCATCTCATCTCATCTCAGGTACTGACCCCCATCAGGTGTGGGGACAGATGCTATCAGCTCTCTATAAATACCCTCTCTAGCTACGTCACCTACAGACTGTCAGATTAGTCATGTATAAAGCCACATTTTTCTTTACATACACATCTACAATGGTGTTATCATGAGCAGTGCCTAGTTTTGTGCTTTACAGATTGTGCTGAATTCGGTTTCAGCACAGGATAAACCTTATTCTTCGCAGAACAGGCAGGGATGTTTCAAGTGTCATTCAGTAAACTGGCTCACTTACTCACCAAAGGAGGCACATAGCTCTAAGGATGACTAATTCTCAATGAGTTGGAAAGCACTGGGTGTCTGCAGGTGGTATAAGGAATCCAATATGTCAAATTAGTCCTGCGTAGGTTTTAAGTGGGTTTTAGGATTCCTTGCCTGCCTGGGCTGGACTGTCAAATTTCATATTTTAATTTCTGATGTGGAGAGAATATCATGCTTTGGAACTTGGGGTTAAGTTTAGTTGCATGGAGCTGTAAAATTTCAGGACATGTGACCAAACTACATTTATAATGTTTTCGTTTTCTTCACAAACCCCAGACGTGCCTTTGTAGGATGTATCCACACTAGACCAAATGTATAGCTGGGGCTATCAGCTGGAATGTACCCTGCAGTGGATTAGAAAGCTCCTAACTAGCAGTGCTTGTGTGAGAGCAGCTTTGTGACTAGGATACTGCATGGAAATGAAGGAGATTTGGGTCTGTTCCCAGCTCAGCCACTTCTTTGTGCCACTCCAAGTATTGGTTTGCCCTCCAAACTGGGACAGAATAATGCTATCTTACCTGCTACCAACCTTGTGAAGATAAAATCTGCAACTTGCCAGCGAAGTGCTCATCTATTATTTGATGAAAGCTGTGCAAATTCCTCAGTGGACAGAAAAAAAAATATTTAATTTCATCTCAGTTTTCGGTCTGGCATCTTTTCCTGTGACCTTGATGACTCCTGAGAGTCAGTGGAGGAATGCATTTCCTTTGTTAAGGGTCTGAAAAGCTTGAACTATCTGTCCACATGCTGGAAAAGCCATTTGTCAGACTACTAGTGCCTGGCTGCCCAGCTCAGCAGTGGAGGCTTTGCTCTGTGCAGCCAGGGCTCAGCAGCCACAGGTGCTTGTGAATTATGTCAGCCCCATCCAGAAGGAGCAGGGGATGCATGGTGAAGGAGTGATAAATAGCCCAGCAGTAGCTCTCTCCCCTGCTAACGGCATCATGAATTACACTGGGTCCTGACAGCTGCGATTCACTGGCTGTTAGCTCCAGCTCTAAGCCTGTCAGTCAAGGGAATTGTTTGGTGCTGTGGGAGCAGGCTGGGGGGATCTCCTGAATCACTCTCAGGTTGAGTTGTAGACTCCTGAGAAATCCCTGTTTGTGTCTCCACTGCTCCTGCCCCTCAGAGACATCTCCTACCTTTAAAAATGCTTGCTTGAGGAGGTGGGAGCATTTCTTGTGAACTCATCACCCCGGCGCTACCAGGAAATGAAGATTACATCTCCCTTTGCAACAGTCTGAGGCTGGGCTGCAAAAGCCCTTTTTCAGGCACGGCTTAGTGAGCAGATGGTGAGGCGTTGGGTGTAGAAATGGGGCTTTTGAGTCTCTCACAAAGCATGGGCCAGGGGAGCGGGGCTGTCCTCAGAGCCTCACTGCCTTCCTGGCCAGCTTGTGCCTCAGACTGCATCTGCCACCCTCCCTGCCAGGCCCTCTGCGGGCTTGTCTGCTGGAGAGAGGAGGACAGATGGCTTTAGCCTGTGTTTAAAATATGGTCTGAACCCAAGGACAGTAACACAGGGGGAAAAAAAAGTAGGTGAAGTAGGAGCAAGAAAGCTGGTGACAGTAACACTAAAGCATTATCAAATCCCTCCATGAAATCCCTTCTGGCAGCTACTGGGGGCTGAGGGAGCTGAAGGACACTGTCTGCCGCTAGCCTGGGTCGGGTTGGGGTTTGGTTACAAGCTCAGTCCTCCTGCAGGTCTCAGTATTTCAGGTTCCCCATCTGTGAAATGGGAATAATTCCAATGACATCACAGGGACAGCAGAGGTAGCACTGAGCCCCTGGCAAGTCGCTGTGGCTGGCGTCTCCCTGTTTCTGCCATAACCCTTTTCCTGCTATTTCTACCCACACAGGTGCCCTGCCACAGTGCCCAGCACAGCGTGGAGCTGCTGGCAATGGGCTTTCCCTGAGAAGCTGGTCTGCTTTTCTGCCATCTGTGTCTGTCCTTCTGTCCCTTCTCCCTCTCTCCCATGGCAGGTGCCACCTTTTTATGTGGCTTCCCTGATGGGAGCCCTGCCAGTAAGGTCTGAAATCACCTGAGAAGGAATCAGCTTTGGTTGCAGCAGAGATTTAGGCTGGCTGCTGGGAGAAACTTTCCAAAACTCTTAGAGGGGGTGAACAGTTTGTATTTATTTATGTATATTTTTAACGTTCTCTCTTAAACTTTCTGCGTGAGGAAGAAGCAAAGTTAGGAAGAAGGGAAGAAGATGCTGAGGATGCTTGTTTACACGAAGGTTGCCTCCAAACCTGCCTCACATTTTGCAGTACGTATTTTGTAGCTCCTGGGGGCAGAAGCCCGGCTCTCCCTGCAGCCACATTGATGCAGAGAGGTGTAAGATGCTGCTCTCTAGCTTTGATGCAATTTCAGGTGACCGTGGGTGGTGCAGGAAGGATGCTTCCTCCCCCTGTGGTGCCGGACAAGGAAGGATTGCCTCCCGTGCTTCTGTGTCGCTATCAAAAGGCTGCAGGGTTTTCGTTTCTTGGGCATCTTCGCTGCTCCTCTGTGAGCTGTAAATGGCTTTGGTTGGTGTGTCGTGAATGTGAAGTCCCCGGAGTTGTATGGATTTTGCTCTGCTCCTTTGGGGTGCATAATTTAAAGCAAAAAAGAGAAGGAAGAGAAGGCATTTCAAAAAAGGGGGAAGAATGGAGATCAGCTTTCCTGTCTGTTCCACATCCCAAGCCACAGAAGGCAGCAGGGGTCGTGCACTGACCAGCTGGGTTTGCATCAATTTGTGGGAGCACTTTATGTGATATTTAAGTGCTAAATGAATATGGTGTGAGAGATAATTGTGTGGCCTGGCTGGCAGGGAGCACACAGTGATGTGTACTGATTGACACTGCCCTGTACAGTGACAGTGTGTGTGGAGCTGGGAGCAGGGCAGTGCGGAAGGGGAGAGTTGCTGTAGCTGGAGCCCCTTACTGGGCTCCCCACACAGTCTGATTGCCCAGTACCAGACCACCAGTGCCAGCCCATGCCCATTCAGCAGGTGTTGGCAGCCTGTTCTGCTCCAGCAGCCACCACCACCTTGGAGGGATAATTTAACTTGCTTTATATTTTTCTCCTGGCTGGGAGGACATGTTTGCAGGGGCTGATGCCAGCCTTGCTGGGGCAGGGGTGTGTTCCTCAGCAAATACTCTTTTCAGTGTCAAAAGTTGCAGATACTGATCTGTTTAGAGGAGTGTAGAGTTTCTGGGACAACTTGTTTCTCTCACCTGCTCTTACAGATCCCAATTTTTGGGCTGGCAGTCAGAAACCCTCTGTGACTGAGCTCTCAATCTGTTGTCTGTGCTCCATTCTCCCTATTCTGCTCATCTGCAGGGAGCATGACACAGCTGCTGAGACTGACAGCTCCATCACATCACAGATCTGAGAGGTGGCAGAGGATTTTGCTCATTTAGTAGAGGGGTTTTGGCGCCAGGTTAGAAAGGCTGTTGCATTTGGTGGTCGTAGTGAAAATTAATGGATGCTGCTGACCATGCCTGTGCATCTAACACATAAAAGATGAAATTTGGTAGCTTCAGTCTGGTTCTGTTGATTTTGATGAAGCATTCATCCATGCTAATAATGCCAACAGAATTAAGAACGATTTCGATTACAAAGCTAATCAAGCCAATAAAACCTGTCAGTACAGTGGTAGTGTTTCAGTGCTGTGGTGCAGAGATTAAGGCATCACCAATGTCCACAGCTCTTCTTGGCCAGCACTGGGGGTTCCCCATGGACAGGAGCTGTGTACCATTTCCAAAATTAGGGTAGCTACAGAGTGACAAGGTTCAGCTGTGGCTGAGCCTCCTGACTTTTTGCAGCACAGAAATACTGTCTTTTCTGCCTGTTGGCTCCCAGTCCAGCTACCTGTGCCATGCGTGGGGTGCTCCAAGCAGGGCTGCAGCCTCTGAAATACCCCCAGAGAAATTATTTGGAGCTGGATAGGTTGCAGATAGCCAGTGTAAAACCTCTGGGTTCTGGCTTTCCTTCCTCACATAGTTTCAAGAGAGTTTCTCTGGTATGGAGGGGTGAGGAGTGTCTGGGGGAGTCAGGATATCTCTGGGCAGACAAACAGCACTGCTCAAACCTGGGCTGATCCACTCGGACACGCACAGAGCTGCTCTGGAAAGAGGCAGAGCCAGATCCTGGCACCTGCTCTGGTATCCTTCTGCTGCTGAAATGGTGCAAAGAAGCACTGGGGCAGTTTGACCAGCCAGAGTGTCAGAAGGTGCTCCGAGCGAATCAAAGCTTGGTTGTTCAGAATATTCCCTGGACAATGTTCAGTACAAAATCCATAGTCTGTAGCTTGTGAGCAAGCTTGTCACGAGGCCTGAATACCCCAAACCCAGGCCCTGTTATTTACATTCAATTGAAGATGTAGGTCACACAATAGGTTTTTTCTCTTTCCTGAATGGCTGAGCACAGAAGGCAGAAACCAATTTTCAGTGGCAGCAGACCTGATTACAAATTCAAATTTTTATTTCTTTGAGCAGTTTTTGCAACATTTGCATTGTAATTTGTTGTTTCTGTAAATATGAGAGGTTCACTTGATGGGATATTCATCCAGAGGAGATGCAAGAGGGCTACAAGCACAGGTTTGGTGAAAGAGTGAAGTCTCTGGGTGCCTCTCGGGAGAAAATGGTTTTGTCACATCTGGCAGCTCTTCTCTCTCACTATTTTCTGCATGCATGCAGCTGATATGTGTGCACCCATCACCATACATTTTTTAATGCCCAGATGTTATATATATAAGATCCTGCTGCTTCAGCAAGGGGCACAGTTCATGCAGAGTCCGCGTTCATCCTTTCAGGCTGAAATCATTCACATCTGAGGACAAGGAGAGAACTTTCCCACCCAAAAGGGAAATGATGTTGCATTACTGAGCGACCAGCCCAAGTAATAATATAATCTTAGAAAAATGCAGTTCCCTTGAGTAAAGGAAGCTCTGTAAACTTCAGCTCCTCCAAACTCTTAGTTTAGCTGTTGCCTGTGCTGTAATAACTCTGCTGTCAGACCCAGTCTACTGAAGTGGTCTGGAGAGAACAGGGGAAAAAGGGAATAAGAAACAGTTCCTGCTTAAAATAAGGACCTCTTGTAGGTTCTGAATACTGTGAGGCATATTATACAGATTTTAGGACCTTGGGTCACATCCCTTCTTTGCCGTTAAATTGTTTTTTAACTCACCTGGGTGCTGGAGAGGGTGATGGCCACCCATGGTCATGAAGACTTGGAGAAGGGGCAGACAGAGCCAGGGTGAGCAGAGGGATCAGGTGGAGGAAGGTAAAATGATGCAAGGTTTCCTCTCCTTGGGGTCAAAAACCTGATTGTATAAAACCAGGGGAGCAAGGCTCGTTTTTAGAGTTGTCAGTGTTTGGGCAAACCCATGGGAGAGAGACATCTGAGAAAATTAGTCTGTGAGTAATACCTGTGGTTTGTTCTCTTCTGCTCGCCACAGGATCGGTGACGTTAGTGTGTGCTGTGGTTTATTTTGGGCTCTGTGGGTGCTGAGTGTGCACAGGTTCCAGGGCATGGACCAAGCCATGGGGATCCCCCTTGGGCTGGGTGCAGCAGCTCCCCAAGTTGGACACTCGCTGGAGTCTTCTCTAGTGAAGTGCTGGTCTTCACAAAACCTGTAGGAACCTGCTGTCTTGGAGGTCTCTGCCTTCCAGACTGATTTATGAAATGCGTGACATACAAAAATAATATTTAAAAAGTGCATGAAATGCAGAAATGGGGTAAAATAACCCACAAACTGTTGCTGCTCCCGCGCTGCTGCCCCCATTCCTCTGTGGCTTCGGATGGAGCTATTTCCAGCTGCCTGTCCTCTGTGCAGGCAGGGCTGTTGAGGAGGGTTGTATCTGCTTTTCCATCTGCTGTGCCCTTGACTTGGAGTCATTTGATAAATAGGTTTGCAGTTGGTTACTTAAGCATCTCCCAAGCTGCAGTCAGCATCTCAGCTGTGGGCGAGGGAGCACTGCTGCCAAAAGTCAGGATCTGTGTCAAGAGCCTCCTAAGATCTGGCTGTCTTTCCTTAAAACCCCAACTCCTGGAGTTGTCATTACAGGAGAATCACTTAGAGGGGTAGAAAAAAGGCTTCTGGCTGTTGGGGTGGTAGATAAAAATGCCTGGAAAACATTAGCTGCAAATCCAGGAGTCACAGAAGAAGCCCAGGTTGGGTGTATTTAAAATACCACTAGCTCAAAGTTATCTCCAGAAACTTTTGAATCCAGACAGAAGGGTTGTTTCAGACACCCCTGCTTGACAGGGCTCTGCCAGTGCATCTGCAGGAGAATTCTGCATCTCCATTGTCCTGCTTTGCTGGGAGAAGAGAGGGGACACAGAGATGTGCAGGATAACACAGCAGCAGTGCTGATGGCAAACCCAGTTGCTCTGTGTCCGAATACCTTGTGCAAGCACCTTGACCTTGGTGGGTTGACTCTCCACTGGGAGAAACAAGCTCCATCTGCCGTTTCACTCTTTGTGAGGACATGAAGCTGGGAGGACTTTAAAAACTGCTTTTGCAGCATTCTGACTGTGGTCTGGCTGAGGGTGATCATGTCACTTGCACTGTGACCAAAATGCTGCAGGTCCTTCCCTTTGCTTTGCAGGGTGAGCAACCCGTCTTGGGCTTCCAAATTGGTGCTTGGAAAAAGTCCTCTAGAAGTGCCATGACCTTTGCAGTCCTTCTGCCAAGACAAACACGGAGATGATTGAGGGACCTTTTACACAGTGGTTTGATGGCAACAAGGCTCATACTGCTGAAGTTCGGGAGAAAACAACCTTTTCTTCTTAACTCTGAGCTAATTTAGCTCTGAGATGAGCTCAGTGGGAAGGGAGTGAGGAGGGATTTTAAGTGGTCTGATAGAAGCACATGCAAACTGTGCACAAAGGGTTAAGACAGCAGGGTTAGCTGCTGTCCCAGGGGTACAGCCCAGGCTGCATTTCCCAGAAGACATCGAGTTGCACACTCACATTTAGGGCGTTTTTCTCAGCATTTTTCAGCACGATGTGATGGCAGAGGTTTTGAATGCTGTTACAGAATCAGTCTGACCTCTCACCTCTATAACCAGGCAGACATCGTGGTAATTTCTGCTACCAGAACCACCCTTAGATTCCTGCAAGATTTCCAGAGCATGGAAGAAACCCTGTGCAGGCATTTTGGACTGATGGACAGGCTTCTTTAGTAGCAAAAGGGCTCTTTTTTCCTTGAAGAGCATGCTAAAAGGCACTTCTGCATCTGGAGTGACAAGAGGAATTTAGATCTATGGAGTACAATTATTCACGTCACTGCTTGTTAGGATGCTGGTGTTAACACCCTTCCTCTTGTGGAAAATCTGTTAAGCCCTGAGGACTGATGTGAAACGTCATGCTCTGGTGAATTTTGCCGAAGCAGGGATGAATCACACTAAGTTTGGCTTCAATATATTATCCAGAAAATACCTTCTGGGATAGCCCAGCAGGAGGGTGCTGCTGCCCACCCACCCAGGGTGTCAGGATCTGTTCAGGGGGAGGACAGCACTTTTTGCATTATGCATAAATTGCAGGTTGAGGTGAGAGTTTGGATATTTGAGGGGTTTTTCATTTTGCTTTGGTTTTGAGTGTTCTATGAAAGCAAAATGCAAGTCTGTAAGGGATCTCAAGACATCTCCCAAGGGATCTCGATACATCTCCCCTTGCAGGATCACCCCAGAGGATATTTATCTACCACTTTTTTAAAAATGAGAAGGGTTTCACAGCATCTCTGAATAGCTATCCTGCTACATCCATGCCACTATAGGTAAGAAAACACTTCCTTATCAGGGAAACTGTAGCGGCTGTTAGTTAAACCTTCTGCAAAGAAATATCTCAGACAAGCGTTGGCCAGGTTTGAACCTGCATTGCTCGTAAGATCTCACAAACTGACAAGGCAATTTAGCAATCTGGGGAGGAAATGCAAAAGGTAACCCTGTCTATTGAGCTCATTTCTATGCTGTGATGGGAATGATTTCCAGGAGTGGAAGCATCCACAGACCAACTGCGCATGATTTGCTTTCCTTGTCAATTGGAATCAAGGACCCCGATTGTGGAGCATAATACTGCTCTTGTAATTCAGCCTTTATCTTTGTGCTGGAGCTGGGCATAATTGTATCTGTGTCTGGAGGGACAAGGAGAAGGTTTCAGTGGCTGGTGCTCACAAAGGCATCTTTAGAAACCTCCTTACCCCTGGTACAAGCTTGGTAGGGCTTAAATGAAAATACCCCCGAGTAGCTTTAGACATTTGAACAGTCATCATTGTTTGATTCAGATTTGGTTACAGGACTAACATCTAAATGTTAATTCTTTTTAGGACATTATCAGCTCTTTCAGCAAATGCAGAATGGGGCTGCAGTATTAGACTGGCAGCAAATGCTGCAGATAAAGGCCCTTTGAAAAGATGCTTCTTAGGAGGGAAACATAATCAAAGAATGCAGAAAATCATGAAGATTGTCTCTTCTTAGGAACAGGTAGCAAATACGATGCATGAAGAAAGCTAAATGAACAAGGAGGCTTTTAAACTAGGGAATGGGAGTAACAGCAATTTTGTGGCCTCTGAGGACTGTCCTCAGCATGCAGACAGAGATCCTCATAATCCTGTCCTGCCAAGTGCTGGTACACCTGGAGGTGCTGGATAAGCTGTGTCACATGCTGGGTTAAGGCTGACGTTGATGGTCACTTGATGCGTGGATGTGTCAAGGCAGTTGATGTGAGGTGGTTCTGTGCTGGGTAATCTGGGTCTGTGTGGGGGCAGATGGGTTTTGGGTGCAGATTTCTGTCCTCTGGGTCCTCTGCGCTGCCTTGCTCAGCACACCATGCCTGTATGCATCGAGGTAGGATGTGACCTGGCCCTGAGTCCCTTGTGAGCCCTCAGTGACAGCTCAGGATTGGTGACAGCCCAATGCTGCCCTTCTGCAGCACCCATTCCCACTGCTGGGCAGGTCTGAAAGAAGGTGTCTTATCTTTCAGCCTCCCCGAAACATGTGCAGAAAGGCCCTGGAAGTGGTAAATCCCTTCCCCCTGGTTCTCAGAAAGGAAACGTGTGACTGCAGTGGCAGAGTGGTGCCAGGAGTGGGGAGGGACCTCTGCTCCAGCTGCCCCTGGTCATGCTGCTTCTCTGCTTGGCAGTGGTGACCCTGCAGTGCCAGCAGGGAAGGACCTGGCTCATCCCCTGGAAGAAGGAGGTCCGGCGCCATCCTGAGCGCTGCCACTGCCGCTTCCGGCGGCAGATCGGCACGGTGTCATCTAGGAAATGCGATTTAGATCATCATCCTTTCGCGGCAGATGGGGGAAGGGAGGTGGGGGCCCCTTGTCTCTTCTGGGGATTCGTTTCTCTTTAAGCTGCTTTATTTTTTTGCCCGTTTGCTTTTTTCTGCGTTCCTTCACAAGTCTCACTGTCCCTTGCTGGAGGAGTAGGAGCCTCGAGAGCATCCATGGTTCCTGCTGCCATGACATCATGCCCTGCATCCTTCAGCTGGATCTCAGGCTTGGGCTACCTTCAGTTTTGCCCTGGGATGGGGCTGCATTTTGCTGGTCTACATGGAGGGAAGAATCCAGTGAGCCTTTTATCTGCATGGCACCAAATGGCATCGACCACTTGGCAGTGTGATGATTCTCCTGCATCCAAGAGGGCTCTTCATCCTTCTCATCCCCACCACGTCCTTGAGAAGTTGCTCAGTTCCCAGGCTGGCCATCATCCCTGGTGTGACTGCCAGCCAGCAAAGCTCTTTGGCATGTTCTTAATGTCAAGCACGGGAATAGTTCCCCGGGGAGCTCTCCTGAAGTACATTGCTGGAGTGAGGCTCTGGTCAAGACACCTGGACCAAAGCCCACCTGCATCAGTGAGCAGCATGGCTCATCCCCAGGGTCTCATGGCAGCCCCTAGGTGCTCCCAGCATCACCTCTCAGCATTGCAGCACCCTCTTCCTACTCCTTCCTCCATCTTCCCAGTATTTATTGTCCCCTCTTGGCTGTGGGAAGCAGCTCCTGAGCTCAGATCACTTTGGAGCAGGGACCTGTGGTTTTCTTTCCAGAGTGGGATGTAAAAATACTGTCTTGTTTTCACCTGGGTCTGCAAAGGGCTGAGCTGTCAGCTCCTGGGGGAGATGTCTTTTGACACACATATGCTTCACACTGCCTGGCATCACTTTTTAATGGCATTGAGGTCTTGTGCAGAAAAATCTGCTTCAGCCCATAGTTATTTTGGTTTTGAGTAAAATCCTAGATAATCACAAACAACGATAGTTTGGGTTTTTTTCCCCTGCAAGATCTGTTTAAGTCAAATACAAGTCACTGAGCTTATACTGGGAGTAAATAAGCTACATGGAATGACTTTGGTTATCCTGAGGTCACACAGAATGAGCTAATGCTCCCTTCTGGCCCAGAAATTACAATTTCCAGACAGCAAAATTTCATCCTGCAAGTTCTAAGCCTCTAGCACCTTTCCTTACAGGGGAGCCCAAGCTCCAGGTCTGTGCAGTGCTCAGCCCCTCATGAAGATGCTCACCTCATTATCCCCAAAACAGTGCCCTGCTTGGGGGCAGGTTTCTTATATTGCCAGTTTAAGTGAATGTGGGCAGCTGCTGGGGGGTGAAAGTCTTTAGATGGATTGTGATGCCCAGCTGGCATGCAAAGGACAATGAATCTTTCCATAGCAGCAGTGAACTCACTGCCCTGGAAATACTGCCCCTCTGAGATTTTCACCAGTTGCAAACCTTGCAGACAAATTCCAGGTTTCTGGAACTATTCGTGTGAGAGGTCTGGAGAAAGAGCCATGTTAGAAATGAAGTCGTGTGCTTGCAGAAGTTGACAGTAGCATCGTCCTGCTCCCTCCAGCCTGTTTCTTTCCACTTCACCAGCACTGTACACACCACCATGGATTTTTCTTTTTTTTTTTCCCCTTTCATTTTTGCAGCCAGGATGTTTTTTCTTGCCTTTTTATTGTTCCAGTGACCTAGCAACTCCACTTTGGTGGAGCCCTGCCAGGAGATTTCCTCCCCAAGCCGTCTGATAGTCTCCAGCAGCACTGCCCTCAGACGGGCGCAGAAGTTAAAATGACAACAGGCTGGGTCCCTGTGTGGCTTTTGCTCTGTCCTTAGGAGTGCTGGTGAGGGCAATATTGCATTCCCGATGAGAAAAGCTTCCAGGGGACTTTAAAAACCCAGGAAAGAGGAAGGAGAAGTGATGCGTGGGTGATATTTTCTGTAATATTTCTGAAGGACGTTACAGAAAAGCCTGGAGGGTTTTAGGAGTGCATTTGCTGATGCTGGGATTTAGCATTTGGGATCTATGGTGCAGACAGGGTAGCTGGGGACATTTCAGCATCTCAAGGTGGTGGGAGAGGGGATGGAGAGGAGGCGTGAGTGCTCAGAGAGCTGTGCAGTTCAGAAGATCTATTTTGGCTTAGTTTTATTGATGTTTACTAAAAACAGTAAGAAAGAAATCCCTCTGGTAAGTGCTCCAGGGACCTGTCAGCTGCTGCTGCTGCCTTCACTCTGCCCTGGGGCTGCAGGGGCTTTTCCCGCATTAGTGCTGGAGGAACACTTCTGGGGCAGAATATAAACGAGCTGTCAAGCAAAAAAATATGGCTGAGTTTGGCTTTCTGCTCAAGAAAGGCAGTCAGGACACAGGGCCTGGGACACTGGAGGTTCAGTCTCCACTGGATGGATGGATGGATTGAGATATTACTGGAGCCTCAGCATGGTTATGGGTTTTTTAGCAGTATGGAAAGTCATGGTTTATTCCTGTTGGAAGTGGATTTGTATATTAATGTGCTTTTCAAAGACTTGATGGTAAACCAGGATTTTTTTTTTTTTGTGTTGTTAAAAGCTGTTTTAAAAAACAAAAAAAAAAGGTTCATGAAAAGAGGCTCAAGGAGCTGCCCTGAGCCCTGGGCTGGTTTTCAGACAGCACAGGTGGTCCCATGGATCTGTGTGGTGCCAGGGGTCTGTGGATTGAACCAAACTGCCCAAGAAAGATGAGTAAGAAGCTTAGGATTTCATGGACTTGAGCTGGTGATCTGGGAGTCTGCACCTCCCCAGGAAATGGTTAGGACACCAAAACTAAGAGGCTGTAAACCACTTGATAAGCAGAACAATATCCTGTCCTTGCACTGTGCAGGTTTTATCCCCAGTGCTGGGCACTCCATATGCATCCAACCCCTGCTTTTGGAAAGGACCATGGATTTCTGTGTACTCTTTACTTTGGAGAACCTGTTTCCCTGCTTTAGGGTACTGCTTTTAAGGGCAGTAATTGAATCCTTTTTTTTTGTTCCTTATGGCATCACTGAGCATCAGACTCTGGGATAATGAAAAAAGTGTAGGAAGCAAAAATGGCCTTTAGCATCCTCAGAGGCTTTAGAGGTCCTGGAGGGGAGATGGTGTGGAAGTGCAGAGTGTTTTTGTGTCATAAAGCAGAACTACAAGCAAGGTGCCATGGCCTGGCACTGGAGGGCCGAGGATGATGCAGTTGTCCCCAGCCCCATGGGCACCTGTCACTGGAAATGGCCATGTGGACATTAACCATGTGGACCTTGGCATTCAGTGCTTGCAGGGGCTGCTGCTGGCATTAAACCTCCATCACTTTTCTTGAGCTGATTTAGTAAAGCTCCAGTCACCTTTGGTTGTGGTTAAAATGACTGAAAGTCCTGTGAATTGTCCTGCTCTGCCTGGGGCCCAGTAGGGAGAGGATGAGGAGCAGAAGGACCAAAGCAAGGCACTGCCAGGGAATGTGTCTATAGGGTACCACATCCAAACCAACTCCCACAGAAGGCTGAGAGGCTCTGGAAAGGCTTCTGCACCTCTTCTCCCCCCCATACACCCTCTCTTGCCACCTTTCTTAATCCAGATGGAATAATTCCTTGTATTGATAAAAAAATATTAGCAGGACGGGGTTGACCGCATGTGGTTAAAAACCTCTTGCATTTTTCCAGCACTTAGTGGAAAACCTCTTGCATTTTTCCAGCACGAGGGACCTTCCCCGAGCAATATTATCAGCGTGTTTACGCTCAACTGACCCATCTCAAGTATGAAATTCTTTTAAACTCCATTTCAGCCCCCCCACCCCACCCCCACCCCCTGCCTTCAACCGCTTCTTTCAGAGCAAGAACAAGGAAGGAAATTGAAAATCCCAGAGAGCCCTGGACGGTCCAGATTTAGGGCTTTAGCTTTTGTTCGCACAAACTCACTTGGCTCCTAAGCGGCCTCCGCCCATGATCCCGACATCCGCAGCCGCCGTTCAAAACAGCGCCGAGCCCGGGGCCGGCAGGGACCGATGGGGACCGGCAGCCTCCCCCGGCTCTGCTCCCCGCTTCTCCTCCCGTGCAGCCTGCCTTGCTCCCCAACCTTTCCCCACAGCCGGCAAGGAGTTCTCTCCGTCGCGATGAGTTTTTTCTCCCCTCCGCGCGCCTCGGCTGATGTTAAGATTATGCAACGTTAACAGATGTGGGGTTTATAATTCTAGCTGCCTGTCCCCCGGGAGGAGCCTGCCTTAGCTCCACGCGTGCTCCGCTCGCCGTGGGATGCTCCCGGCTGGCCCTCAGCCCTGGCAGAGCTACCGCGGCATGGGCAGCCCTGCCGGGAATGGTCCCCAGGGAATCGCCACCCTCCCGAGGAGGGACTGCTCTGGCTGAAGGGCTACTTTGGCCAGCCAGTCACCTGCTTTGGGCTTTCCTTGTGGGCGAACTCAGATTAAACTGAGTTTA
>VZRM01009160.1:0-45029 GCA_013397955.1 Grantiella picta | reverse complement strand
CCCCGGGAGGAGCCTGCCTTAGCTCCACGCGTGCTCCGCTCGCCGTGGGATGCTCCCGGCTGGCCCTCAGCCCTGGCAGAGCTACCGCGGCATGGGCAGCCCTGCCGGGAATGGTCCCCAGGGAATCGCCACCCTCCCGAGGAGGGACTGCTCTGGCTGAAGGGCTACTTTGGCCAGCCAGTCACCTGCTTTGGGCTTTCCTTGTGGGCGAACTCAGATTAAACTGAGTTTAACAACTCTTGTGTTGCCCGGTCAAGAAAGTATTTTTCTGCCCTTCGGAGAGAAAAGAATCCCATCCGCAGGAAAGCAGCGGGGCTGGGATAGCTTGTGGTGTGCCTTGGCTGGCTGCAGTGCTCCTGACATGCTGTCTGTGGGGATGCTGCTCCCCTGGCATTAGCAGGATACATCCCTCGTCCCTGCCTGCCCCAAGATGTCTGTGTGGGATCACAGTCACTGCGGACAGCTTGTGTTGCTGTGCTTTTGGCGTTGTGCTGATCCATGGTGGAGTTGTGAGCATCACCACAACGCTGCCTTGGTAGCAGCTGTCTCTGAAACAGGGCGATGCCTGTGCTGTGTCAATTGTTGGCCCACAAGGGATTTTTCAGGAGTCTCACAAGGTAGATATCCAACTGGGCTGCCAGGGGCAAGCCCAAAGCCTTGAGAAATCAGCTGGAACTTGATCTGTTTGTCCTGGCTGAGCTATATAACTCAGCTCACAGCAAGCCATGGGCTTGTTATGCTTGCAAAAAAAAAAGTAACTCTGAGCCTCGACCTGTCTGGTGAACATCACTGCTAGTTTTAAATGGGAAGGAAAACACTGATCCAGTGGGTGGCAGGAGGGTTTTATGCTGAAAGTCAAATATTTCTCAATGGCTGTGGAGTTAAACCATGGAAAGCTGTTGGCAGCTTAGGATGTGACAAAATTGTTAGCAACAGATCAGTACCTCAGCTAAAGGGCCACTCTGCTTTAAGCCTTTAATGCATCAGGGGAGGCCTGATGGTGCCATGTGGATTTTTTTGGAAGAAGTTTAATCTGGCCCATCTGCTCCAGAGGAGGGTCGTCTTTGAAGTCCTAATTTCTGCAGGAAAATCAAAGAAGAGATTGTCATTATCTTGCTCTTCTGGCAGGCTTGATGGATGTGAGATTTCATGTGTGTTTTGTTGAACAACACAGTTTTATTGGGTTTCCTTACTACGTGCTGTGGGTTGGATTTTCCACGGTGGCTCACGAGGCTTTCCTTCCTGCACCAGGACCTGGCATACCTTGCCGGGCAGAGTTAAAAATGCCAGATTACTCTGAAAAGCCTGTGTAAATAATATCTTCTTATTCAGCCCATCCACTCCTGGCTGCACTCAAAGCCAGGTTTGCTGGCGCCCACAGTAAGGGAAAGGGTTTTGCTTCGGTTTGTTCCCAGCAGCTCTGCAGAGCCAAAAGAGGATAGAGAAAACTCTGAGGTGGATTTGCAGGGCAAACAACCACCAGACGAGCAAACAGCAGCGTTTTACTTTTGAGCTGGTCTCATTGGATCAAGGAACATAGCTGAAGGCGCTGCTTGCTGGCATTTCCAGGGTTACTTTGTAAGGAGAGGCAGTGAATTGCCTGCTGCAGTGTTAGGCTGTATATTTTAGCCTGCCTGTCCGGAGCCCTTGTTGACAAATGAGTTGGCAGCCTGAGAAAGCAGATTTCCCTCTGTCTATCCTCAGCCTCTAAGGGTTTCTTTAAGCATCTGCTGCTTTGCCTTCCCTCCGTGCAGCAAAGCTGGCCACTGAGGCTTTGCAGGCAGCACGGGCTGCACAGCTGAAAGCTTTTAGTGAGAGGGGGATGGAGAGAAATTCAGTGTGCTGCCCTCCAGCACAGCCACATTTTCGGGGCTGCTATAAATGGACTTGTGGGCTACAATTGCAGGCTGGGTATTGGCTTGCAAATGAACATAGCAAACATCCTCTGCCACTTCCCATCCCCTTGTCCAGCTGGTGAGGACCAGAAGCTTGTCCCATGGGACTGGAGGTGGCTCACAGTGGGCTCTGGGTGGCAGTGGCTGCTCAGCATGCTTGGCATCACAGCCACTGCCAGGGACCCTGCTCCACTGCAGTTCTTGGCTTCTTGGCCCACATGGGGCTCAGACTCCCAGGATGAAATACAGACTGTCCTACCTACCTCTCTATTTTTTGGTGAGTTCCCACTGAAGTTATTGCAGAGGGGCAGAGTGCGCCGCTTGTGAAATTGCCACCTCTGTTGTGGCAGGTACAACTCCAAAGACAACATACAAGACAAGGAGGAAGTGTTCCATAGGTGTTTCTCTGAGACAGTTTTCTTACATAAAATGTTTGGAGACCCAGAATAGGTTTAACCTTCAATATCAGGGCATTTGGGCAGAGACGGACTGCCTTCAGCTGCTGCCTGTGTGTGATCCACAGCCCTGCAGATGCCATGCACATGACAGAGACTGTGCCTTGGTTATAAGGAAGATGGACAAAACTGGGATCTTGCCATTTCAGATTTGGATTTGCTTTGACTCGTTGTGGGCTTTGAAGGTCATCTGAGGCTGCAGTGCCAGTCAGGCCTTGGGGCTGCTGGTTTTTGTGTGAACTGATATGCGGGACATCCTCACACAGCCCTGCATGGTACCACAGGCTGAAAACCCTGATTTCCTGGACCACTGGAACCACTCATGCAGTCTTCTTCTCCATCTTGTTTCTCATATTCTGGTAGACATTAATGTTAGATATGCCAAAATATTTCATCACCTTGGGGTGCTTCTGCACCTGGGTGGGCTGCATAATCCACCCCATCCATTGATCTCCTCTGTCCCCAGTGCCTCATGGTGGCCTCATGGGTTATGCCAACCCTCCTGGTTGCCCTGCAGTTCTCAGCCAGCTTCATGCCAGCTCTCTGGAGATGATGGGGTTTGAGGTCAGGTGTCCAGCAAGCACTGGCCAAGTGGAGAGAGGGCAAGAGTTGTGGAGCCCTCTCCTCTCTCATCTTAGAGTCAGGATGGGACTCATGGGCTGTGCTGGGCTGTCAGCTCTGGAGTCCTTCACACTCCTCCCGTGGTCTCTACACTGCGTTTCCATCAGTTATTTGTTTAAGACTTTATTTTTGCTCTTTTCAAGATTTATTTCTCCTAACATAAAAAAAATCCTGAGGGTGCTGAATTGTATTAGTGTTTTGCACAAAGGTGATTTTTGGTATTTGGTTCCACAGACCAATCTAATTTCCACTGGTGTAGATCCAAAAATAAATTTCATGTCTGTGTTTTGATTTTGCATAATTTTTCTCTAGTGTAAGTAAATGAGCTCAGAGCTTGGCCTTGGTTTTACAGCAGTGAGCTGAGCCTGCACATCAGTGCTGATGGGGATCTAAGTTTTTTTCTTGTTTTTCCTTTTAGTCATTGAAAGCAGCCATCAGGACAGAAGTTCAAGCACAGAGATGAGGACTCCTGGTGCTCCTGTGGACAGCGTGGAGCTGGTGACGATGCTGGCTGGGAGCAGAGAGTGGGCATCACTGCCTGCCAGGCACAGGGTGGTGCCAGCAGCAAGCAGGGTCACAGGGCACACTGGCCTCCCTGCCAGTGATGGGGATGTCATCTCACCAGGAGCACGATCCCCAGAGAACCCATCTGCTGGGACAGTGAGCCACCTGCTCACCCCCAGCCATCCTCCCGGTGAGTTTTATGGATGTGAGAGTCCCTGTTTGCTGTTCCCTGCCCACGGACTGAGCATGGCCTGTGGGTTAGGAAGTATTCCTGCTCCACAGCTAGAAATACAGATTTTTGAAAGAACTCCAATCTCAGGAAAGCTGGATTTTGTTTTTTAACGTTACAATGAAGACGGTTCTCAGAAGCTGTCATTGTTTTCACCACCCAGCAGTACCCAGAGAGTCCTGCCCATCCACTGAGCTCCAGAGGCTGTGCAAAGAGCAGAGACCCCTGGGTGTTCCCACACCTCCTCCCAGCAGGAGCTCAACCCCATTGCAAGCCCAGCCTAGGCTGAAAGAACTCAACTTAAGGACACCTTACCAGCTGTGTCAGGTAGATTTGTAGCTGAGGTTCTCACATGGAAATCCTGCCAGTGAACCTTTGGGCTTGTTCATAATCTTCAGTCATAAGTAAACCAGCGTACTCTTTAAAGCGTGAACTTGAATCAAGGCCCATTTCTCACAGCAACAGTTGGTTTTTTTAACACCCCCAGCTGACAAAAGATATAAGCACAGAGGTTTTCTTTAATTTTTTTGATTCCTTGGATTTTTTTCTGCTTGGGGACTAGAATGTGGAGCTGGCATGCCCAGGCTGCCAGCTGTGGGCTGTTCTGGCACCAGCTTCTTGCTGCCTTCTGCATTTTTAATATCTTTAAAAAAATCTGTTTCTTGTGCCACGCACAAATGAAGACAATATTTAAAATGCCATTATGTTTTGGCGACAGAAACCCTCTGTTCCCATCGATCCCTCCTGCAGTTAAACTGCTCTGTTAAACAGAGGAAACATGAGGGTGCAGCTGTGACCCTTCCTATTGCATGTGGTAGGGCTGGGTACCTCAGGTGATGGTGCTGCCACCCAGCTGAGACAAAGGAGCTTTTCCAGGGGAGCATGACCCTCTCCCTGTTGCTTTCCAGATCCTGGAAGCCATCACCGTGCTGCAGACAGCCAGGAGAGAGGCAAGAGGGCTCTGGCTTCTCCCAGCAGCCCTGCAGCTGCTGAAGGGACACCGCCAGGCTTGGAAGCTGCCAGCACTGATTTGGCTGAGGGGACACAGGTCTGGGATGTGTCAGGGTTTAACAACACCGTGAGGACAGTGCTGCTTCCTTCATCTTCAGAATCTCATCATCCAGGTGAGCCATCCCAGTTCAGCCTGGGAACACTGGGCAAGAGTTCCAACACCTGGGAGCAAGATGAATGCTGTTCCCCAGAGCAACCAGCATTGGTTAAGACTGATTCTCCTTCATAGAGCTTTGTGGATCTAGCTCTCCATCCTCACCGTGCACTCAGGGCAGTTTTCTGGCTTGCTCCATGCACAAGGGTGGAGAGAAGAATCCACGTGGCTTCTCCTGGTATTCAAAATTACGAATTTTTTGGTGCAGCTTCCAGACACAGAGTTTCCGTAGGCATAGTGCAGACAGGGGGCTGAGGGGCAGGTGGAGGGTGACTGTGGGGAGGGTGGGTGGGCAGCTAAGCCCATCTCTGGGCTCTCACCTGCTTTCCCCCATTACCTTGCAGGCACTGGCAGTCCCTCTCGACCGGTGAGGAGCTGGGTGGGCACAGAGTTGGGCAGCAGCCCTGCAATGGGCACTGCAGCCACCTCACCCAGCCCTTTGGGGAGTGACCCCAGCACTGCCCTCCCTGGCACCTTGGGACAGCCCCAGGCCTCCTCCCGAGCTTCAAGTACCCAGGCTGGTGCAGACCACATCACGGGGAACTCCACCAGCCCTGTGCTGACAGCATCACCTCTCACAGACAGCACTTTCGGAGGTGAGCTTTGCTGGCCTTTGTTTTATAGCTTTGAAAAGCCATTTTGTAGTTTTTGCTTTCTTGAAACAGAGGAGATGCTCTGTTTTGCATGCACTGCTCTCTGTTTTTTATTATTTGGATGGTTAGCTGAAATTCCCTGCTGAAAGCAGGAAAAAGCAATGGAAAAAATAATTTGATCCAAAGCCTTCAGCATTTCCCACTTAAAAAAATAAAGTTCTTTGGATGTTATCACAGTGTTTTCTGCAGGGTGGGTGTCTGCAGCTGTGAAATACCTTCACTGGGCCAGTGCCAGCTGCAGAGCAAGGGCAGCTCTGAGCCCCATCTGACCTATGCCCAAGTGGTGATGGAGTGGGTGGGGTGGGAGGTTGGGAACCCACACTTGTGGCCACACTGGGTGGGGTTGCCCTCAGCTAGACAGGGTGAGATGCCTGTGCTTAACAACTTGCTCAGGACAGCAAACCTTGCTCTGCAGGCAGCCAGTTTCTGGAGTTCTCAAAAACTGAGACTTTGCGCAGCTCCTCATGAACTTACTGAAAACCTCAGTGTTGCCGAGGCCTTATCCTGTGTCCAGAGCTTTCCAGGAGCAAGCACATCTCCAGGGTTCTCACTGACACGTCCTTTCCCTCTGTCAGAGCTGTTGGGAGCAGCGTTGGGGCTGCAGAAAACCTGAGATCCCATATCCAAAGGACAGTGCCCTGCTGAGCCCTGGGATGTGTAGCGAGCTGCAGGCTCATATGGGAATGTCACTGTGCTTAAGTTTCCTCCCTTTGCTATTTGATGTTGTGTTCAAGCTACCAAAATAAAAAAAAAAGGAAAAAAGAAGAAAAAAAATTTAAAAAAGAGAGCCTGAGCCCACTTCCAGTAGTATTAGAGCAAAGGTGGGATTTAAAGGCAAGTCCCTGCAGGCTTTGTCCTGTGGGGTTTCCTGCTGTCTGGGCCACCCCGCTCTCATGAAGCCTGGCAGCAAGCCCTGGGTTTTGTGCAAGGTCTTCCTGCAGTGAGGGGAGTCATGCTTTTCCAAAAGAGCACTTTGTCCAGATTGAAAACTTCCTATGCTTAATATCTGTATGTGTGCCGTAAGCATCTGGGAAGAAAATGGATCCGTCTGTTTATGATTTCATATGTATAAATCCTTTTTTTTTATTGTACTGTAGCCGTTGGAAGCAGCTACCAGCCATCCAGCAACTCAGCTACAGAGAGGAGAAGTTCGGACTTCCCCACCACCAGCACCTCCATTTCCACAACAGCCACCAAGGGTGGAGGGAGGACATTAAGGTCTCTGCCAGCCAGCACCAGGCTGGGCAGCATGGCAGAGATTTCCACCTCTGGTACTGAAATCAGCAGCTCTTCAGCCCAGAGCCGGACCCTTGGGAGGTCTGTGGCTGCCCAGGGTGGTGGTGGCAGAGGTGTCACAGACCCATTGCTCACAGGCTCGCCATCTGCTTCAGAGAGTGCTTCCACAAGTGAGTTTTGATGGATAGCTATATGCCTCAGAACTCTTATTTAAAGACTCTTTATTAACAAAATACATCTTTTTTATTTTAAAGAAAGGAGAAATAATATTGTATTTGGCACATTGTGTACATTTAGAAGCATTTCACAGAAGTGAAGGTATGGATAAATATTATTCTTGTTGGAAGGGGAAGATAGATTTTCCTTGAAAACTTCCAGTTGAATTTTGCAAGCAATAACTTCAGCAGTTCCTATTTAGAGACCACTTTTCCCCCCCTTAACGATTTCCCGGTATTAAATATTTCCATATTGAATATTCACACATATGTTGTCTACATCTACTGATAGCGGAATGAAAACTACGTGACAGTTTTTATTTATGTTTATGCAATTTTGTCTTTCTTTTCTCCTTTTTCAGCCTTTAGCAGCAATTATGAACCCCCCAAGAGCATCCTAGCTGCAGAAGAGGCGATGCTGCCCTCAGACTCCCAGGGTGCTGACATGTCCAGCGTGGCAGTGGGGACACCGTCGTCCCCAGCAAATGGCCACACAGCTGAGGTGACAAGGCACTCTGCCACCGGCACTGACCCCACAGGCTCTCTGAGGGGGAGCACCTCCTCCGTGGGGACTGGGACACACCATCCCAATGGCTCACAGGAAGCCACTGATCTCCCAGGCTCTCCTGGAGGTCCTTTGCTCACAAGCTCCCTCTCTGCCTCCGAAGGTCCTTTCCGAGGTAAATTTGTTACTCCGAAAGCTTTCTGCCTTGGGGCTTGATGAGATTTCACATCCCTGCACTGTTTTTCTTCAGATATGGCCATCAGTCATTATTGGATACAGGGATGTTTTTATTACTGGCTGCACTGGGCTGGCAGTGGGGCAGGTGGGAAGGGGGAGAGTGGAGCTCAGCTTTTGCGTGAAAAAGTGAAAATCATCAGTGTTCTCATTGCTAATGAAACTCCTGCCCTGGGAAGAGCATTGGTTAAAAATACCTGCACACACTTTCTGTGCCAGAGACACTTGCTGGGGTTTTGCATCTGCCGTGCAGGCTGGTCTGTAGGATGTGGGTTTGAGATTCTCATGGCTCTGTAAGGCACATAAGAGATTCTCCTCTTCCCAGAGAAACACCTTCAGTTTCTCAATGGGCAGCGTAGAAATGGGTGCTGAGCAAACAAATCCCTTAAATGTGTAGCTCTGTCTGCATGAATCAAACCTGGTTTTGTTGTATCCCAGGTGTCAGAAGCAGCCACCGACCAGTTAACAGCTCAGTGGCAGAGAAAACCTCCCTCGCTTCCTCTGCCACCAACACTCCCATTTCGACCACATCCAGCAGCAGCAGGAGGCCCCCCAGGTCTGCCTCGGGCAGCAGCCGCTGGGCAGCAGCTGAGGGCTCCACATCCAGCAGGGGCATGGACAGGACCTTGGGCATGGACAGGACCTTGGGCACAACCCGACCCTTGTCCACATCTTCTGTGAGAGAGACCTACAGAGCTCAGGGGTCCACAGAAATGGCAGATTTCACCGAGCAGGTGGCAGACTCTTCCCTAACACACTCTCACCCTTCTTCTGAAGGTCCTTCCCCAGGTGAGCTCACATTAGAATTGAAATACGAATTTTCTTAGAAGCCAAAGGAGGACTGTTCATTCAACTTGCTCTTGCCTCTTTCCTGCTATGCAGAATAGACTGTTAGGAAGGATTCAGTGTCATTTTGTGTCTGAAATATTTCAGCTCTTGCTTGACAAAAAAAAAAAGTTCTTTAAGTTTTTTTACAGAAAGGGCACGTGTGTGGCAAGTTTCATTAAGCTGAAAATTATTAACTTTCAAATCAGAATCCTTTTTTTACCATCTCCAGTTGCTATCTCCAGTGTTACAGACAAGAGAACTAAGCAAGTGAGAATTAGATCATGTCCCTGTGGTCCCAGGGATCAGACTTCAGTTCCTAGCTTCTGTCCTACTTCTTGGCCCATGCTGCTTCCCAGAAATTGAAGCAGCTCAACAAATTTAAGGCGACTTTGAATGTGGTCTCTGAGGTCCTTCATGCTGCTGTTTGGTCCTAGTCCCCACTGTGGTGCTGAAGGGGTCTGAGTCCCCTGATCCTGTTTCTTCAGACTTCTCTAAGCCCTTCACGCTGCTCAGGGTAGTGCCTTGTCTGAACTGATTTCCAGGCTTTTCTGGGCTGTCACGATGTTTGTTCTAGTGCACTCAGGCACATAATGGTGAAGTCAAGTGCACAGTATTAGTATTTCAATAGCTTTCATATAATAGCACTTTTCTCAGCATCACACTATGCTTTTTAGAAGACAAATTTTTGTAGGAAGGATTTACATCTTTGGAAATTGACATCTCATATTTTCTACTTGTGTTTGTGTACTTGCTACCTCTGGGTTTTACTGGAACAAAGCTCATTTTTATTTATAGTTTCATATGTGTAAAAATGTAAATTGTTTCTTTATCACATTTTAGCTCCTGGAAGCAGCCATGTGTCATACAGCATCCTGTCAACAGAGAGAAGAACCAATTTCCCCACCACCAGCACCTCTGTTTCCACAACAGCCACCAAAGGTGCAGGGAGGACGTTAAGATCTTTGCCAGCCAGCACCACACTGGCCCAAACAACAGAGATTTCCACCACTGGTACCCAAAACATCAGCACTCCAGGCCATTCCCAGGCTTCTTCAGGAGCCCAGGGTGGTGGTGGCAGAGGTGCGACCATGTCTTCAGTGAACCCATTGCTCACAGGCTCGCTGTCTGCTTCGGAAAGCACTTTGCCAGGTGAGCTCCGACCACACATCAGACACCCATGTGCATGGAGAGTGAGGGCAAGCTAGGTGCTGGACAATGGCATTGGATGTTGTGGATGAAAATGTCAATTTCCAGAGAAGAATGCATTATCTGTGTTTTACATTTAGTCACCAGGAAAAGCTAGCCTTACTGCCAGAGCAGTCTGGCGTTGAGACTCGCTGTGTTTTCAGAGACAGCACGGTTTCAAGGCTGCCCTGATGGCTATGTTTATACCAGCAGAAGCAGCACCAGTCATTCCTGACTCCCCCCAGGGTGCAAAGGCAGTATTTACTGATCCCATACAAGCCTGCCATGCTTTCGTTTGAATCCCAGGGATTTGGGTGCTGTCTCTTCTCTCACTGTGGGTACAGAGGTGACAGTGTGGGTGCTTGGTGCCCAGGGCAGGCCTGCAGCACCGGGAGCAGCGCTGAAGGGAAGAAAACCCAAAAGTGCTCCCATGACTTGTTTCCAGTGCCCTCTTCAGGGTGCCCTGCTGTGAGCAGCACCTCCTGGCACAGGAAAGGGGTGTGCCTTCACAGTTAGCATTTTCTGCAGGTTTGGATTTTCTGTCACATTCTCTCTCTGCTGTCAGCCTGAGGGTGGTGATGGAAGAGAGCATTCCTGCCTGTTTATAGCTTAGGGTGCATAAATCCATTTTGCTTTGCCCTTTCTCAGCAGAAAGGACCTCGGCAATGGGAGGACGCCTGCCTCTCAGCAGTACACCCACTGTGGTGACAGCTACTGCCAGTGAGGAGAGCAGCACAGTGCCTATGTTGGACACCCATGGAGCTTCCAGTGCCACAGGGAGCTCTGCTCCAGCTCCACTCCACACCAGCACCTCAGACACAGTCCTTCTGCTGTCCTCAGCAGCAGCAGAGCCTGGGAAGCACAGTAATGTTTCACAGAGCGGTGCTGGCCTCAGTGAGCTTCCAACAAAGCTGCTGCCTGCGTTTTCTCCCAGCGTTTCAGTGCCTTCACCTTCAGCCACACTCTTCATCCACAAGGAGGGGACATCTCAAGCCCCAGGCAGCCGCAGCACATGGAGCACAGAAGCAGAAAGCCTCATGTCTCACCCGGACACAGCTGGGGACATGCACACTGGCCCTGTCCCATCCTCCACAGCATGGACTGCAGTGAGACACGTGTCATCTGGCCAAGCAGGGTCCCCAGAGCCCAAGGTCACCCTTTCATCCAGGGTCTCCACCTACTTCTCAGCTGATGGTGAACCTTCCAGTGAGTTTTTCTGAGCTCTGAGGCAGCATTTCACTGCCTCTCCCTTCCCCTCCTCTGTGGGATTGATATGACCACTAGCACATGTCACAGCTGTTGCAGGTGTCATGGGCAGCATTTATTAGTCGTCGTGGTTCTGCCCAATATCTGCAGCTCTTAATGCTTTACAAGAAGGGTCTTATTCTTGAGAGATGTAGCTGTAGGACACATTGAATGCCTGTCTGGGTAGGGTGATAATTATAAATAACATACCGTTATGACTCTAGTGGCACTGATTGTTCGTCTGAATTTGGACAGTCCTGTCTGCTCTGAGATGATAAAATCAGATGCCTTCTTTTCGATCCTATTCCAGCCATTGGCAGCAGCCATCGCTCCCACAGCAGTTCACGTGCTGAGGAGAGGATGTCCAGCCACATCACTGATCCTGTGTACAGTTCATCCACGTCTGCAGGAGGTGAGGAGAGGATGCTGCACTCAGTGACAGATGGGACATTGGCTGGTGGCATGGAGAGCTCTTCTTCCCATGCTGAAGCTTCCAGCTCTGCAGGGCCAGCTGAGCCAGCGTTGGTGGAGCAGGGCAGGACAGCCAACACCTCCACCAGCAGCAGGGGCTTCCCGGGCCTGGCGACAGAGACGGTCTATGTACGTTCTGCCAAAGTACCCACTTACTCTTCTTCCCAAAGCGACTTCACAAGTAAGTTGGTGTCTCCTGGTGCACATGTTGTGGGAATTCCCATTGTCATGTTTTTTAGTATGTTATATGTAAAGTTCTCATTCATTACTACAGGCAATACTACCTGTGGGTTCACTCAGGGGGATGTTTCCATTAAAAGACTCAAAATCAGACCCCACACAGAGGGGGGATCCAGAAGTGGATCCAGAAACTCTCCTGTTTTGATGGTCACATTAGTTTTTTTTGCATCCAAACTGGTTTATTTTGGGTGATGCTTTCAGAAGTGTTTTTTGATGACCTAAGTCAGTTGTAGAATTAAACCAAATTTTCGATACCCTATTTTATTTTTTTAAAGATGGCTGAACTTAGCTGTACATCCTGAAATTTGTGTTACAAGATTGATCTCACCTTTTATGCTAAATAATCTGAATTATTTGCAGACTGATATGCTATTCATTTAGGATTTCCTGGCTGCAAAGTTTTGAATCACTGGGTTCATGATAAGCTGCAAATTAACATAATGTAATAATTTCATCTTGCAGAGGCATGGAGTTCACTGTGTCTAAAAACAAATTGACTGAAGAAGATGGATATACTGTAGATGGGAATGGAGGATAAGAGTGAGAGGATATGAGTTTTATAAATTATGAGTGATAAAGAGAACAGTTGGGTTTACCTGCTTAGCTTGCCACAAATACCACGGCATATTAAGTGCTTGGTCACTTTAGGAAAGCAATATGTGAAGAATAGTGATTTGGAAACCTACACATTTCATGGGAGTCTTGTGTCTGTCAGGGTTCACCATTTTAGAATCAATTAAGGAGCTCACATGATTCCTGATCCCATACCCATGTTTGAATGGTGCTTGAAAGTTTTAGAAAAGCATGGGCAGGTTCACAGACAAGAACATCTTATTTATTTGGCAAGCAGTTTTAATATGACATCAAAATAATTTCATGTTACTCTGTCTTTCTAATGCTTTTTGTCCTTTTACTCCAGACTTTTCAGGTAGCCATCACCCAGTCAGTAGCATTGATGCTGAGAAAAGGACCTCTGTTTCTCACACAGATGGCACATATATTTCAACCACATATACCAGAGGAGGAGAAAGGACCCTTCTCTCTATCTCCAACAGCAGCACCTCTGCTGACTCCTCAGAAAGTTCCACCTTTTTTTCTGAAATTTCCAGCCCTTTTGATGCATCAAAATCATCTGTGGCTTATGACAGGCAGACCAATGCATCAAACAGTAGCAATTTTGTTGAGCCATCTACAGAGCCGTTGCTGGTGCACCCTTCCAAACTGTCAACTTCTGCTTCTACAGGCAGTGTGGAAAATACGACTCTCTTCAACACTGACTCTGAGCTACTGACCACTGACAGATCATCTCTCTCTTCATCAGCATTTCCAGCCTCTTCCTCAGTGTCATCACTGCAGCACTCACTGTCATCAACACCACCAACAACCCTTCTGTTTACACAGTCAGAATCACCCGAGCCACGCTTGTACTCTGTGATGGCATCTTCATCCCCTCTGCAGGCTTTGTCGTCCTCCTTGCCCACTTCCTCCCTGCCCTCCCCATCTTATTCATTAGCATCTTTATTGCCTGTGTTTTCATCACCCTCATCCATATCGCAGTCCAGTGACAGTGACCAAGCGAGCACCACCGTGGCTACGAGTGTGGTCAGGAGGGTGCCCTCCACAGCTGCCACGGCCAGGAGCTCACCCAGAGAGACCAGCAAGCCCAGTGTCACACACCAGCCCCAAAACAGCACCACCTTCACCCCCACCGGGTCGCCTCTCCCTACAGCACCCATGGAGCTGCTCGGTGGCCGCGTCGTGTCAGTGTCTGCTCCCGTGACAGCAACAGAGACTGCCTCGCCTAGAGATGCCACCACCCAAGGGGACAGCTTTGGGAAGGCAACACCACAGCTCACCACGGCCAGTCCAACAGATGCACCCCAGAGTCCCTCACCAAGTGCAACAAGTCACAGCAACGTTGTCCCTGCAGTGGCAGTGACCACGGTGAAACCTCCTGTGCTGACAACGCCGGTCAGCCGCCAGCCCACCCCAGGTGAGGCCAGCACCGTGAAAGAGCACAGGGCTCAGACACCCACTGCCACTAAGTATGGCTACACCACTGGTAAAAGCACAGAGGCCACGAATCCCACCACTGCAAAGCCTGGTAAAGTCACTGAGGAGAACATTCCTGTTACACGTCCTTCTGTAGCCCCTCCAGCCATCAAGACCACTGTGAGCATTGCAACTACTTTGGCTGCTACCAAACCAACCACTGTTGCTCCGTCGAGCAGCACGGTTGGGCTGAGGACATCACCTCCTGCAACAGGTAATGTGTACAATGGCTCTCACCAGTGCTGGGGCCAGGAGCAAGCAGGACAGGAATGCCTGGGTCCCACTTTGAGAGTTTTCCAAGAGCTGTGTATGTTTGTATGTATGACAAGTCTGTTTTCAGCAGGGTTTAAGGGCAACAACTCTGTCTCCATGGGGGTTTTTTTTAAGCTGAGGGTTTAGCAATCTAGTTGAATAGCTGAAATAAGGGTGAGCACTTCGGTGAGCATTTATGATAGAAAGGTTAAGCTGAAATTTGACAGTTTTGAGAAAATAAAGCAGATTGGCCTTCCAGGTAAGCACAGGATGTGCTTTATATTTGTTGATAGGTTAACAATAGCAATCAATAATGACCAATATCTGTCTTAGTAATGGGAAAGTACAGTTGGCCAGCACTTGGTATTTGTGTTGAAACTGCTTCTCTATTACAACCTGTAGTTCTTTTCTCCCCACCTCACTAAATAATCTTCTACTTAGGGGCCTGATGCTTCTCCTGGTATGCTATATACTGCAGTCTTGCTGAGTGTGCTGTTATAGTAATTTATTACCACTGCCAGTCTCCTTTCCTTATCTTCTCAAGTAAATACATTTGCTGAAGTCTTATATGAAAGGAAGTTGACGTTGTGTTTGAAGTTCAGAGCCCAGCCATCAGGCCACTGTAGGTTATTGTGTGTGCTAAAGGTATCAGTGAAATAATATATATTCCATCCAATAATTAAGTATTTAAAGGTTACTTTTCAGGCTGATTGGTTTTAATTATAGCTATAGCTTCATGCAAAAAAAAAATCACTTTATTGGAATAAATTATTTTTTAATTGAAAAATTAACATAATGCACCCTTTTTAGCAACTGATTCATACTTTTGCCAAATTACTCTCTCCTTTGAAAACCAAGATTTGTCAGAATGCAAAGATTTACCAGAATGCAAAAAATCCTCTGCTGTCTTAGACGTAGTGCTTTGTAGATGGGCACTCACTGTCCCGGGAAAAGATGTGCATTTGTGCTCATGTGAGTCATACACACAGCAAAAGGAGCTTTTTTGACCACGACATCTTTTTGTTTAAAGAGGACATATTGGATATATTCATCAGAATTTTCAGTTTGAGTTGTGTAATCTATGAAGCATCTGAGATTACAGTCATTAACCCCCTGAGACGTTGTACATCACAGTGGTGGCTGCTCCCCAAGCCCTTGCTCATCCATAAACTGTTGGGTTGTTTGTCTTTGGAAAGAACTCTGAGATCTTCTGATGAGTAGTGCTGTAGGCAAGTTGGATGTTCATATTAACATGGATCCACAATAGATCCCAAGGGCTTTTGAGTGAATAGTCAAGTGGTTTATAATTATTCTTTCAGCTCCAACAGAATAATTAGGATCAGGATAAATAGTAAGTGCAAATGATGGAATGAAGCATCTGATAATGCTTAAGGAGTCACAGAAAGGCAGCCAAGTTGATCTCTTTTAACCCACCAGCTGATAATTTTTAACTTTATCTATAACCTGGGTTTTTTTCAATTTTATAGATGTGGATAAATGTCTTTCCAACCCTTGTCCTGCTCTGGCCACCTGTAACAACACCTATGGCTCCTATATCTGTCAGTGTCCTCTTGGATATGAGCTGGAAAAAGGAAAGTGCAATTTAGGTAAGAAAACAAAAGTGAAAAACTGGGGATGGAAATAATTATCTTTAATCTTCTAAAATAAATTGACTTAGGCTCAAACTGATTCAGGAGCTTAATGTTCCTCCCGGCCACCACTTTTATCCAAGCCTTTTAGTGTTTATACAAGTGTGGTGTCTAATGCCTGTCGTGTTGGGCTGCCTGGGGAGCAGGCACAGATATCCGAGGGCTTCTTAAAAGTGCAGCAATAGAAGGGTGGGCTCAGGCTTGTATTTTACAACTCCCAAAAAGCATTCAGCAGCTTATCAGCCCTGCAAGCTCTGGTGACAGCACTTGGCTTGGGAGAAGTGAGTGGGGCTATTGTGTAACCTGGCTTCAGTGGGATCAGCCATGTGTGGAAAATTAAGCAGCCATGAAAGTCTTTGTAAGATCAAGGTCTTGTCTCATACCTTTAGCATTTTTTGAGCAGCACAGTTATTAGTTGGAACTCAGGTTTTGACCCTTTCCTTTCTATTAGAGGACTCAGTCTCAAGGACTTAAAAAATCCCATTGTAAAGGGGAATTTGTTTTCATAGACTGTCTTCTGACCCTTAATCAACGAGGATTAGAGACATGGAAATTTTGCTGAGGAAACATGGGTGAGGTGTCCCTGAAGAGTGTTTTCAAACATTTCTTCAAGTTGGAATGTGTCAGCTTCTAATTTAGAGACTTGTTTTGATTATGCCTTGAACTGGGGTATGGGCAGATTACATAAATATTGTGAAGGTGATTCTCATCATGATTTTTGTCTGGAGTTGATACATTAGAGGTGTCTGATATACAGTTTGTGGTGAAAATAGGCTCAGTGGATGGGAAAAAAATGGGAAAGAATTGGAGACTTCATAATGTTATCTGCAACTGTAATTGTTTTTCTGGTGGAACATAGAGCTGGAGCTCTCTGTTCTTATTTCCACTGAGTATCTCATGACACTTAATACAAGATTTAGGGATATTATCTCTGCAAGTCTGGACAACTCAGATTATTGAATTCTGCTGCTGTGAATCAAAGATGAATCTAAGCACAGAAAAATGCATCTTTTGGACCTCTTTTCAAATGTCATTGCTCATTCTCTCCAGCAGTTTGAAAAATGAAAATGTCCTTTCTACAGTGCTTTATTTTGACTTGCTGATTTGATTTCCTTCCATTGCAGGGAGGAGTAGGAGATTTGACATGTTTACCCAAAATTATCATAAATAGCTTTGGTATCCGACACTGTCTTGTTACTAAATCTACCCATTTCTCTCTGTGTTCAGGGACCTATTTAAGTTAGTCAGTGTTTCTATATGAAATGTATGAACACTGAAGTGAAATTCTGTCTGTTCAGCAACACTGAGCTCTAGAATTTGACTGGGACTGTGGGAACATTGCAGCAACCCTTGGGAAAAAACCCAAGGCTGTGACTTTGCTTTATTGGGGCATTGACTCTTTTTAGACGTGAGTTTTCTGTATGCCTTGTAAAGTGATTTTCCATGCAAACAGCCTCTCATGTTAGGCAGATGAAACCACATCTACAAGTGGCACAGAGATGTGCTCCAACTAACTTCTCTTATTCTCCTTTTTAGTGAGAATATTTATTGGCCAGGTTCCCCTGAAACTTAATATCACCCATGGGAAGTACACAGAGCTCTTCCATGTTGAGAGGGAGATCCTGGAGATGGTGAGTGTCCTGGCTGGGACTTTGGCCACGTTGGTGGGACAAGGCTGCTTCACTCCTCTTATGATTATCGTATTTCCCAGCCATTGAGTTGTAGCCATGTGGCTCTTGGTCAGTTGGGAGCCAGTGCTGGATGGGCTGTTGGCTTCCCCAGAGGATGTGCCATCAATTGCTCCAAAAAAGCCCATGGACTGGGGATAGGTACATATCTATGCAGTTCTTATCTAGATCACTGTATGCACGAGTTCATCCTGTCAGTGGTTCCTGGGCTGGCTGCACTTTATTCCAGCTCTTTGGAGCAGGTGATTTGGAGATGCTGCCAAAGGAGGAGGGTGCTGGGTGGAGTCACTGTGATGCTGCCTGCACAGCTTGTGCTGGGGAGTAAATACAAACAACTGCACAGATCCAGGGTCAGGGAGGCTCCTTGGAAGATCTGTAGTCTCCAAGAGTGCTGCTTGGAGGTTGGCCTTGCATGGGGCTCTTTCCCTGTTGGCATCTGGCTGATCCCTGGCCTTTGTAGTCATTACACAGTGGGGCCACAGGTCAAAGTCCCCAGGTCTTTGTTCTTATCCAAGGCTGTGCAATGGTGACTTTGTCCACCCCTTACTGGCAACAGGGCAGTGCATCTCTCTTACAGAGCAGATGAACCCTTGGGGTGCTCAGAGCCCCCTTGGTCTCAGCAGGCATCTCTGGCAAGCACAAGGGATGGTGTCAGTGATCCAGGAGGATTATGAGGACTGTGCCATGCCACATCCCACGGGGCTGCCTCCCTCCATCATCCCTGGGGCACTAACTGCTGCTCTCTCATTCCTTGCAGCTCAATGCATCGCTATCAGGCTTGCCAGGATACCACCACTCCACAGTTAAGGCAAGCAGGTAAGGCTAAGGCTACCAGAGAAAGAATGAGAAACTTGAACATTCAGGATATTCAATTTGAGATCCACATTCTCCATTTCGAGTCAGTGCTGAGCTTGATACAATCCAGCCTGGCAGTGATACAGGGCACGAGGAATGCCTGACCAGCTTGCTTGGCTCACCTGCTACTCTCCTGCTGACCTGAGCGGTTTGGGGATGGGCTTGGGAGCTGCCCAGGAGGGATTTATGGCTGGTTCCAAAGTGGGCTACCAGCATCCTTTCCAGCTCTGCATTTTCCTCTCTGTGCATTGGTTAGTCCTGTTTTTAAGGTCTGTTACAGTGCATGGCTCTTTCAGTGTGTGTGTAATGCTGGGTCTGTGATGATAGACTTGTGTTAATAACAATGCTGTGTAAAAGGTGGTAATGATGACATCAGACTGACCCATGATACTCAGAGCTGTTTTGTTTTGTTTTTTGTTAGGGAGGCAAATTTTGTGCATGTTTCAGTGCAATCCACGTTCTCTTTAGCATCCAACGTGACTTTCTACGATGTTATCAGCAGCGTGAAAAGCTACATTCGAGCTTGCAAATCCCCCACTGAAGCCTGCCAGTTAATCTCCAGCCTGAAATCACTGCACAGAGGTAAATAGCATCTGGAGGGACTGTGACAGGAGGGGAAAGGGATGTTTTATTTGGCTTCTTTTATAACAGAGGAAGAAAGATTTGCCATTTGGAAAAATCTCTCTGAATCTTTTTATCTTACTTAAATGGGAGTCATCTTAAGAACCTCACAATACAAAAGGGATGCAGATACCAAGCCTTATCTTTGCCACATGTGTGAGAAATCTGCCTCTCTCTGAAAATATTGCACAGCGCAGGATTAGAGGCATTGTAGGGCAGCCTTTCATCTCTGGGATGTGACACCAGGCCCAGCCAGATCAAAAAACCATAAGTCTTAATTCCACACACGAGGCTGGGAGCCAGGGAAATGGTGTGAAAGCCAAGAGACAAAACCCTGCCAGTGAACTCAGTAAGAGCTGCTGGAGGCTGCATGGCGAGCTCTGCTCTCCTGCCTGCCCAGTTTGCAGGTTGCAAAATGTCTCACAATTAAGACCTGTCGATTTCTGTACTGAATCCTCTGTCTGCCGAAGGAGAATGTGGATAGAGCACATAAAGATGTGGGGAAGGACACCAGTGTTGTGCATGACCTTCTCCAGGAGGACCCCAGTGCTGTGCCCTGGCATCTCCCAGTTCTTGTTTCCTGAGGGAGCAGTAGAGGAGATTTAGGTGTGAGAGGCACCTCAGGATGCATGGAATGAGCACCCTTGACAGAGTTTCCTGCAAGGAAACTGCTGCACATGGAGTTTTGTGACTTTGGAGTTCCAAGCTTTGAGGTTTGGCCTTGAGGGGGATGAAGGGTGGCAACACTTAGCCTGGATTTGGTGGAAAACCCCTGTGTCATTTTGGCAAAGTAAACATGCAGATGAGAAGTTAAGTGTGTGCCTTTATTGCAATGTGCTTTATTTTAAAGCCACACTATGCCCATGAATTGCTTTAAATTATTTGGGTGATATTGCCCAGATTACACCTACCCATTACCCCCGATACAATGCTTCTGTAAACTCAACTTTTAAATAGGCAGAATAAGAAAGAAATTATGTTCATGTGTAAGTATCTAAAGGAAAGATGTCAGATAAAATAAAAAAATTGATCTAGCAAGGAGGGGTTTATAAAAATAGAGTGCCAAAGGAGTGACCTTTTTTCCATAAAATCCTATTTCTCATCAGTATTTATTCATTCCATTTAGTCTGACCTCCCAGTAAAAAATGTAAATTTGATGACACAATTTCCATCATTTATCCATGGTTTTGCTGGATGCTTATTGTAACAAATCTGACTTTCTGAAGTAAAACACTGCTTCAAAGTAATGTAAATGAAAGGACAAATTTTTTGTCTGAAAAATGAAGAAATCCAGTGCTTAATACTGAAATGGAAAAGAATTGGTTTGGTCTAAGCAGAACGTTTTGCTTGATATAAACTTAAAAATTGATTTGTTGAACTGTGTCAGAGGATGAATATGTTTGAGCTTGAGCCAAACCAAATTTCTCTTTTTCATTTCCCCTTCTGCTTCCGAACTGAAACATTTAATATTCACCCCTGTATTTGCCTGCACAAATGATGGTAGATACACAAGAAATGGTTGACATAGGGTAATGTTGACTTTCTCCTAATGGAACAAATATTACTGAGAAAAAAAAAAAAAGCAAAGAAAAGAGATTAAATCAGCACATCAGCTGAATGGGATGCCCAGGGAAAGCAAGTGTGCATAATGATGGATTCAGACAGGACTACGCTGATGTTGGCCACCTCTTCCCAACAGTTGGCAGCTTGTGCAGGCAGAAAGACCCTGAATGTGACAAGGAAACTTCAGAATGCACCGACTTCGATGGAGTCGCGCTGTGCCAGTGCAAAAGCGGCTACTTCAAATACAACAAGATGGACCACTCCTGCAGAGGTATTGCTCTTTATGTGGTGTATGTTGCCGGAATCTTCCTTAAAGTTTTTGTTCCAGTGGAAATGAGTGTGTGTATGTAGTGCTGTGCATGCTAGAAACTCAGTATTATGAATAAATATTAGCAGCTCAAGTTTCTTTTATTTAGTTAGGGGACTTTTCAGCAGACACTGAAGTTACAGTCTCTCTCTCTAGGAATAATATTATCTCTTTCTGGGATATGCTGTGAGTCACAGTGATTGAGGAGAGGGAGAAAGGGGCCTGGCTGCTCTGGGCTCCAGTACAGTGGCACAGAGCAGAGATGACGTGTGTCTCTGCCTGTTTTGATTTTGTCTGAACTCTCAGTGAACTTAGGGGAAGTGCTTTAAATTCACAAGCGTATATTAACACATCATCAGTATTTTAAAAATTTGTATCTGAAAATGATTATGAATTTATTTTTCAGCTAGGCTCCAAATAGAAATTTTAAGCTGAAAAGTTGTATTATTTTTTTAGCTATTCCTCAGATCAACAAATCTGGTTTTGCTGCATTTTAAGCAAAGTCTTTGCATCCCAGTGTTCAAAATTACTTCTGTAGGATCAGGGTGTCCCTTCCCTTGTTTCAGTGGTTGCTGTTGGGCTTCTTAAGAAATGCAGTTTTCTGATGACATATCAATAGCAATTGCAGTAGTGGTTATATATTGCTTCTGGCACTGCCTGCTGGGTTGCTCTTGAAATAGGAGGAGATGTTTTGTCAGTTCCAAATCTGAGAGTGAGAAAAATGTGCCTGGAAATAACTCATGTGCTACAGACTCTGGGTGGGACAGCTCAGAGATGGGCATCTCTGCATCCTGGGTCATGGTCCTGCCTCTCCTCCACTCTGGCTTCTTTGTGACAAAACCTTTCTCTTTGTGTTTTCCTTCCTTCCCCTCATCTTGTATGTTGGAAGAAGGATTTCTTTTGGGAAATACTGAGCATCTCCACCAACCCTAGATAGCCAGAGGGGCTTTTGTTATGTTTGAGGAGCTGTGCTGAAACTTGGGAGGCTTTTGCCCAATTCTTGTTCCGTCATGGAGAGTGGGGAACCAGGGAGAGTTACTCCATTTGTCTTGTTCATGTCTCTTGCCAAGAAGTGAAGATAAATACCTGAAGGACTGTGAGGCACTTGGACGTGATGGTTGCAGAGGGCTAAGAGATCTAAGATCTTGTGCGTGTGATTGTGCCCTACTTATGAAACTTGTTTGCTGTGGAAAATATAAAAACCTTGTCTGTAAACAGTGAGGCCTCAATTCCACCTCCATCTCACTGCTGTCAGTAGGAAACATCTTACTGATCAGCTTGAGAGTGTCTGAGGGACAGGATTGATGTGGGATTTAGGCTGTGGTGCAGAGGCATGAGGGCAGCACTGACTGCATGGTGCCACTCTCTGACAGAATACCAGATTTTCATTATCATTTGTGTCCATCTGGGTAATCCAGGTTGTTGGGATTTTTAAAGGCTTTTTCAAAAGCCAAGCTCGGGCCCCCATTTGATGTTTAGGGCTATTTTGCTGATAAATATAGCATACAATATACCAGCCACTTTGAAAGTCTCTGCCCTTTTGGTGCCTAAACAGGAACCGAGGTCAAGTTGAGCATCCGACCCTCATTGTGGGTTGTGAAAATGTGGTTTAGTAGCTCCAATTATAGTATTTGCAAAGAGGGAAATGGCTATTGTGCTGCCCTGTCCGGTCTGCCCCGTGGGAAGGCTGGGAGAATTGGCTGCCCTGACCCACAGGGTTTGTTCTGTCTTCCTTGTAGCATCTGTCCTCAGGGACAAGCTTGAAAAAGCATCCCATGGACCAAGGAAGGCTGGAACTCTGAGCTACAGGAGTTCCAACATGTTGGCCATGGTAGCTCTTGCTGTGCTGTTCAGTGTCTCTGGGTTGTTGCTGAATTTCAACCTTTTCAGTATCTTCAGGGCTATTTCAGTAACAGAGCAACAAACCCGATGTGCCAGCTTTTCAAGGGCATGCTATTTTTACTAGTACAGAGTGTTTCTGGAATGAAGCAAGGAGCAGCAAAGCAGGTTTCCAAAGAGACCCCTGAGTGTCTTTTGGGAAGGCTAGGGCAAAGGAATCCTAGGTTGAAGAGCACAACTCGATAGCTTTGCTTGGCCCCTGCCACCTAGGTCTTTCCTCTGTTCCCTGCTTGTGCTTGAAATCTTGCCAAGTGAGTGTGACAGTGAGAGCTCTCCTGGGAGTGTGTTCAAAGGAGCAGGAAAGATGCCAGAGGAGAAAGCAAAGTGGCAGGAAAAGACACAGTGAGGAGAGGAAAATACATAAGCAAGATTTTAAGTAAGACAGAGAAATACATATTCAGGATCTTGCTTTTCCTCTTTACTGCCACTATATCCTCCTGACCTGAGAGCAGTGTGCCAGTGAGGTCCCATGGCACAGCTCTAGCTTTGGAACAGCTTAAGGTGTATGCACTGCCTGATCCTGTGGTTCACTTTGGTAGAACATTCACTCCATAATGTTTTCAACCTGCTTTTGTTAGCAAGTGAAAGGAGTAACCCATCCAGTACTGCCTTAGTAGTATGAATGAGCCAGGCAAGGATCCTTTGGAATTTACTATCCTTGCCCTGGCTGTTTGTTGACTGAGGCTCTTAACTCTTTCACAGTTACCTCTGGTCTTTCTTTACCTCAAAAAAATCATTCTAGAGGCAGAAAAATACATCCAGTACAAAAAGCATTGTGGTGAGGTGCAGCAGGGGGGCTGTGTAATGAGCTTCATCCTCCCTGTCCCCAGCTCTGGCAAAATAAATGGAATGAGGGAGGTGGTGAATGACTAGTGGGGCTATATAGGGCAAAGAAAGGTGTGTAAGACCAGCTATTGTGGACATCAGCCCCCCCACCATCATTGGTGCTAGAATTTTTACAGCAAGTCTGTGTCTACAGCCACAATATTTGTGATGTGAGTGCATCACTCTTGTGCGTCCACAAATCCTGAGGATGTGGGGCAGGCAGAAGATGGGAAATTTTGTTATCCCTGGGTTTGTAACATCTGTTTCTGGGAACCAGAAATCAAAAGGGTCAAAGGGAACCTGTGAGCATTCAGAGAAAAGCTGCAATGATTAGGGACACTCAAAGATCTCAGTGGCCTTGGCTTTCTTATAGATAAAGGAGTGGTTTGGTGGTGAGGAGAAGAAATCTGATCATATAACCTTTTCCAATCTAATACGTAAACATCCAAAGTCTGGAATTTGACACTGGGGTAATTCAGACCAGAAAGAAGGTGAATGTTTTTAATGGCAGAGGAAAATTAACTTTCTGAGCATCTGACCCAAGGCTGTGGTTGATTGTCTGTCACTGAAAATATTTAAATCAGTCTTGGGTGTTTCTCTAAAATGTAGCTCCAGTCCAACTATTTGATTTGAAACTGGAATTAAATTTAGGGAAATTCTCTGACAGTTTTAAGCGCATAATGTTTGAGGGGAGGGAAAAAAATCCATGTGCATTTTTATTTTCACTTAACAATTCCCTGTGGAATGTGTTCCCTGGGAAACAGGGGTTTCTCAGACCCTCAATGATGTCTTGCAGACCCCCAAGGGCTGCTGCCTCTGCTGGCCCTAGCTTGTCCCTCTGTCCAAAGTGGCTCTGTCTGTGTCAATCCTGCCCAGGTCTTTGAGTGACCACCTTCACTGCCTCTGTGAAGGCAGCAGATAATTGTTCGTCCAATGTGTCCCTTTGCTGTTCATCATAAGAGTAGTATAACTTCCTCAGATAATTTAGGATAGCTGTCTGTGACCATGGAAGTTATTTTATTTTGAAGTGATGGTTTTGGTTTTTCACCAACACTTTCCACATAGCAGTTTTCTGGATTATTAGACCTAATAAATTCAATTTCTATTGTGTAGTAAAATATGGTATCTCAAAATTTGACTTAGCTGCAAATTTGAAAGATCAGAAAAGAAGGTGACATGAGAAAAAAACATTAGCCTACCACTTTGGGTTACCCTGACTGTGTTTGCATAACGTATTCTTGCAATCCTAACATTTAAAAGTAATTAATAACATGCACCAATGCTGAAGCAGCATAATTCAAATCGGGTTTCAAAACAAAAACTGGAGGCACTTGCAGATTTTCTACATTGCTATTTTGTGGGAGGCAGCACAAAGTGTGCAGTGAGTTTTCGTTTGGGCAAGAAGAGGCTCTGCTGGGAATTCCATTACCAGCAGCCCACCCTCTGCTAGGCTCCAGGCTGCCTCTGCCTGGAAACCCTGAAGCAGTTCCATCAAAGCCAGTGGGAGGTGAACTTCAGTGCACGATGTTTTGCCTAAACCAGAGGCCATCCTGCATCCCATCAAAGCGCATCGCATTGCTGCTGTGCAGCCGCGTGCGGTCAGTGCCATGGGGCGGTGGAGGTGTGGCTGCTGTGAGAAGCGGCGCTGGGAAATCCCTGCCTGCTCCACTGTGCGGTGCTCACGGCCCATCTCTCTGGTTTCAGCCTGTGAAGATGGATATAAGCTGGAAAACGAGACCTGTGTGAGGTATGGTGACTGTTCTGCACTCCTCCTGCCCCACCATCCTTGCTCTGGTGACCTGTCGGCACAACTGAGCCGCTGAAACTCCCTGTTGTTCTCTTTTCCTAGCTGCCCCTTTGGCTTGGGTGGACTCAACTGTGGAAACCGTGAGTACCGAATTTAGTTTCTTTTATTTTCCACAGTTCCAGAAATGGGAGATTTGAAACAAGTAATTGCAAGTGATTGTGTCTAAAACGCAGTAGGCACATACTACTTTTGTCAGTGTTTTTTTGTTTCTTCATTTTCTGTTGAAAGTCATTTTGTGGACCTTCTTTGACAACGTTTACTTAATGCTATCGCCTAAGGAAAGGAGATCTCCTTTCCCTGGATACTGTCAGGATAGCACATATAGTGGGCACTCTTGAAGCAAAATATTTCAAGGTGAATCCATGAAATACTCTTTGAATTATTCTGATCTGTCAGTGAAGGGAATCTATTCCTTAGGGAAACAAGAACTTGTTTCTATTTCACTAGAACATTTAAGGCTATATTGCTTACAAAGGGGGGGAAGGTGAGAAATAAACAGTTAATCCCTTTGCATAGGGACTGTAGATATGTTAGCCCTGGGGTTTAAAACCACCCCACTGTTTCTGAGTCTCTGTCTCTCCCGTCTGTAGCATATCAGCTCATCACGGTGGTGATCGCCGCTGCAGGAGGGGGACTGCTGCTGATCATGGGTGTAGCCCTGATTGTCACCTGCTGCCGGTAGGTACCATGGCCTGGCTCATCCGGGTGTCCTCCCAGTGAATTACACCACACTCAGTGCTGCAGATGTGAACTCTCAAGGGCTAAAACACAGGTGAAAACATAGGATAACTAAGGACCAAAACAGGTGAAAATAAAAGCTAAACAAGGGGGTAAATCAGAGATATTGAAATACCAAACTGTGCTTTCATTTGGGGCATTTTTTTTCCCAGCAGCAAGGCCAAACAACTGAACTGGATGTTTCTTAAAGGTACACCTGGAAATCATGTCCTCTGAGGATGGAGAGGCAAAGGAGTCTTTCCCACACAGAGCTGTAAGGCTCTGAAGCCAGGAAGCAGAGTCCAAACCTGCAAGCTATGTAGAAAGAGAAGTTTAGGCAACAGGAGAGGTTACTTGCCATTGCCCAAGTGGTGTTTGAGTGTATTTAAGGCTGTTTTTCATTTTCCTTTATGGACAAGTCCTGCATGTGCTTTCACTCTGTGTGTCTCTCCTTCTCAGACACACACACACACACACCCTGCTAGTTCCCATACCAGCAGGTGGCTTTGGACTAGAGGCAAGATGTGCCTGCCAAGGAAGCTGTTTTTGTGATTTATGTAGTCTGAAAAGGAATGCCTTGCACTAACACCCTCTCCCTGCCATTCCAGTCCCCAAACTCAGGATTTCAAAGCTCTATGTTAAAGTTGGCAGCCTGATTTATCAGTAATACAGACATGGCAGTGGTTTGGTGGGCACAGTGGTGTGCTCCTGATACCCTGTATTTTCAGCCAGGGGGATGCTAGCAAACCCCAGCCAGGAGATGAGGTGGCAGTACAACTCCAGCCCCCAGAGTGCAGATCTCTGCAGCGATGGACTGATGTTCTCATGAGCCCTGGCTTTCGGCAGCTTATGTGACTTCCTGGAGGATACTCTGCTTTGAACTGAAGTGTCAACCAAAATCCACTCACATAACGTTTATATTCGTGGAGGGACATTTTGGTGTCATTCAGGCCAGCTCCTTGCAGGTCTTCCTTCTTAAGGATTAATATAGTGCCTACAAGTGCTATAGTTAATAGCATGGGGGCTTCTATACATTTTTCTTCCTTAGTTTCCATGATTTTTTCATTGACTTAGATGAACACACGTTTTTAAGAGATAAGGGGCATAAGCTGTAACAGGAGAGGTTCAAACTGAATGTAGGGAAAAATTCTTTCACCAAGAGAATAGTAAGGCAGTGGAACAAGTTGCTCAGGGAGGTTGCCATCTCTATCTGTGGAGATTTCAAATCACACCAGATAATGCCCTGAGTTGCATAATCTGATTTCATATCTGACTTGGCTTCAGAGCAGAAGATTGAACTATAGTCCTTCTGAGGTCATCTTTGTTCCCGGTCAAGGTCCATAACATCAAGTAATGATCTCTCCTGAGATCATGTCAGAAGTGTATAAAAGATAGCAGGATAAGTTGTATGTTTTCACTTTCCCTCATTCTTTTATAAACAGGAAGAATAAAAATGACATAAGTAAACTGATTTTCAAGAGTGGGGATTTCCAGATGTCACCTTATGCTGAATATCCGAAGAATCCCCGGGCACAGGAGTGGGGCAGAGAGATCATCGAGATGCAGGAGAATGGAAGCACCAAGAACCTGTTGCAGATGACAGATGTGTATTATTCGGTATTTATCCATAGCTTAACTTTTAATCCTTCGTGCCCCATACAGGAAAGAGATATTCCTTTACTTTTGGAGCACAGATACCTTTCCTGCAATATAAAAGGGCAAAGCAAATGTCTTCCTACACAGCAAGGCATCAGGAGTCCCATGGACTCTAGCTATTACCCGTGATGAATATCACAAAGAGATGTCATTAGAAAGAATGCTTAGGAAATGTCTAGGAATATTTTGATAAAAATGCCCCAAAAGCCCAATCCTAGACTAGAGAAGGACAGTTAAAGGTTTTGGACAGACTGCTAGGGTTCTCTGTAGGTAGTTTTCTCCTGTCCACCGTCACTGATGAAGTGGAAGGTTGAAAGCTCTGTCTGGGGAACTTCCTCCCAAAATAGGAAGATAGTGGTCACTGAGGACCCCTCTTTTCCTCCATTCCTGCCCTCTCCAGGGTACAGGAGCATCCCTTCAGCTCTGAGGGAATAAGAGTTAATAGGCTGTGTAGGGCACAGAAAGACACAAGCACAAGACTTTATGTCATGGTTGGTATAATCTGCTAATGTCTGTGTCCTGAGCTGTGGTGCTGCTCTATTACCTGTCACTTATTTTCAGCAACATGTACTTAAGGTTTGTGTGGGTTACTCATGTGGGTGAAGGTCGCAGAATATCACCCAAGTCACACATACTGGACTCCTTGCTTTCCAGAGCAGAGAACAGAGAGCATTACTATTTTTCTGGCTTGTATTTTAAGTTTTCCAGTAAGCAAATATACTGGGTTGTACAGCATGGCAGCAAACAACCTTCCTTCATGCTTCCACTAAGAATGAGATATTTGAAAATGACAATGCAATTTAAAATTTTTTTAAGAGTCTTAATTATGCTAGAAACTAGAAAGGGAAACATTTTAGCAAGCAGTAGGTGATGAGGGCTTGGCATCGACCTGCTCTGTAACAGATCAAACCAAGTGGCTTCATGTTATTCACTGGGTGAAATGATTGTACAGTCTTGATCTTAGACATCAGTGTTCCTCCCCCAGGTGTCTCCAGGAGATTTACTTAGTTACAAGAAGGGAAGAGAAAGGAAGGCCAGATCATTTTGTATTTGACATATAATTCAAGGGCCTTTTTTGGGAGAGGAGGTACCTGTGGTAAATAGGGAGAGAAGTGTTCCCACGTAATACTCAAAGCAGGAGACTAACTTTGATTTTCTAGAATTGCCTTTAAGGACAGCTCTGGGAAAATGTCCTTTTCGTGAGAGTTGTTTCAATACCTGAGCTCATCAGTAGATTTTTTTAATTAAAAATTAACTGTGTACTTAGACCACACTTGGTAGAGTCATAGAGTCAGGTAAACTTCAAGTCTGTTCATTGGCCAGATGTTGAAATTAGATTTCATCATAATAATCCCTTCAGGCAATACAACAAAAGTCATTCTAGGTTATAGAGATCATTAGAGATCACATTGTTCCTTCTAGCTACTGAAATAACAGCAAGGAAAGGTGGTAAAGCTGTGCCTGAAGGAGGATTTGATTGTGAGAATAAGACCCTTTTTATTTAACTTTTTTTGCTAATACAGCCAACTGGACTGAGAAATCCTGAACTGGAAAGAAACGGACTTTATCCTCCCTACACTGGTTTGCCTGGATCTCGACATTCATGCATCTACCCAGGACAATACAATCCATCCTTCATCAGTGACGAAACCAGAAGAAGAGACTATTTTTAGTAGAGAGCGGAGAGGGAGTGGAAGATCGACACAGTTGTGTGGCCCTTAATCTCCAGGTTCAATGTGTCTCCTGGGTAATTCAGACCACATCAGTCTTACTCTTCCCATTTAATAGGAAGGACTTTGAACTTCATGCTGAGCATTGCTGCCCCGAGGGATGGTCACAGTTGCTGAGCATCAGAGAGGAGGAGGAAGAGGAAGGAATGGCTCAAGAAGCACACCACTAAAAAACCCAGAGGGAAGCCAACACATGTACTCCATATTCGTTCTTCACCCTTCGTGCTACACGGCAAGCATGGATCAGTACAGGCACATGAGCTGTGCCCAGCACTCTGCATTGCATACCACTAGGGAGTGTCTTGTTTACAGATCTTGTTCACTGTTGACTTTGCTTGTCTTCCTAGCCAGCCTTCATGCAAAGATTCACTGTGCAACCGCTTTTGGTAGGGCAGGTTTGTCCACTCCCTTTTACACTGCTGCATTGCTGTCTGCTTTGTGCACAACAGGGAAGCTGGCTTGTCTTCTGGCCCTCACCTTCTTACTGGTAACAGTTGTTCAGATGTCTGGGTCCTTGCTGAAGTCCAGTGTCTGGCAATATTGGCTGAATTCGTGGGTTCATTGTCTCCAAGGAGTGCAGGAAGGTTAGTCACACCATTGCAATTTTAAATGAAAAAAAGCACATTGTTCCTATGTGCTGCTTTGAAAACCTTCTCTGTATAGGGAATGTTGTTGTTTTGTCAACCTGTGTTGTTCAGAAGTGATGCCACTACACGCCATCATGGTGCTTCCATATGGAATCCTTTGGGGCTCTGTTTCCCTGCAAGGATTTAAATGCCTGTAGAAAGAGCAATACAATATTAAATAATTACTCACAGGGAAGAAAAAGATGAGATGTGAATTCAGAATGCTCTTCATGAGAAATCTGTGGAGGATCAATAATGCTGTAGCCTTGGCTGGGCAGAGGGACCTGAATTGCGGGCACTGAAGGTGGGACATCGTGTTTTCAAACCTCCACAGTCCACCTTGAGTTCTGTAGGAGCTGTGGAGGGTTTCAGTGCATTGGAAAATAGGGCTAACTGCAGTCAGTTGCATTTAAGGAAGAGAAAAACATGATGCTTGCAATCCTAGCATAGCAAAGATCACTTACGTTGAAGTGTTTTTCTTTCTTCCATCCTAGTTTTGAGTGATTCAGACCAGGCAAGTTCCCTCTCGCAGGTGTGTTTGTTAATATTAGCAGAAGCTGAAGAATGTAAGTTATTTCTCGCCAAAGATCAGATTGAAACTCGTGAACTGTATTCTGATATAAACTGGGTGTTGAAAGAGATCTTGTTAATCAGAGGACCCTAAAATGATTTGGGTTGGAAGGGATCTGACAGATCATCTTGTTCCAACCCCTCTGCCATAAGCAGGGACACCTTCTACTAGAGCAGGTTACTCAAAGCCCCATCCGGCCTGGCCTTGAACATTTGCAGGGGTTGGGTAGCTTCTCTGGGCAACCTGTGCCAGTGCCTCACCACTCTCATAATGAAGAATTTCTTCCTTATAACTAATCTAAATCTACCTTCTTTGCTTTAAAATCGTTCCCACTTGTCCTACCCTACATGCCCTTGTGAAAAGTCCCTCTCCAGCTTTCCTGTAGGCCTCCTTTAGTTATTGGAAAGTGCTCTAAGGTCTTCCTGGAGCCTACCCTTCTCCAGGCTGAACAGCCCCAACTGTCTCAGACTTTCTTCACAGGAGAGGTGTTCCAGCCTCTGACCATCTTTGTGGCCTCCTCTGGACTTGTTCTTTCTTCTGTTGGGCCCCCTCAGAGCTGACCACAGCACTGCAGGTGGGGTCTCAGGAGAGCAGAGTGGAGGCAGAGAATTCCCTCCCCACACTGCTGTTGGTGCAGCCTAGGACAAACACAATTGGCTTTCTGGACTGCAAAAGTACGTTGCTGGTCATGTTCAGCCTCTCGTCAACCAACACCCCAAGTCCTTCTCCTCAGGCTACTTTCTATTCTCCAGCAGCCTGTATTTGTCTTGGGACTGCTCCAACTCACATCAGGAAACATAATGAAATATAATAAAGTATATTTACCACTTATCTGTACAGTACTGCTAATCTGAGTCATCCAAACCCTGTTTAGATACAAGGTCCAGATGCAGTTTCTCTTCTTGAATGTGACTGTGACTGCTTGTATGAAGATAACAAGTATCACAATTCCTTAGCCATTAACCGCCATATCTGCTGTGTGTACAGAAGCTCATATTCCCTTCTCCCCCAGCATGCTTTGAAAGACACAGTGCCTACAAGTAAGTTCATTAGGTAGCTCAGCTCACTGAAGCACTGAGAATCACAGGTTGCATCCCCCAAAGTGCCTGACCCCAAGTAAGAGCAGCAGGTCAGATGCTCGTATGTTTTGTGGCCTGGGGTGATGAGGAGCCCTCTGTCAGGGAGCAGGCACTTGATCCTGCAGATGGTGTGAGTTCCCAGATTGTTTCCCAGTGCTTCAAAGGCTGTTGTGTTCCCTATCAAAGGTCAGTAACAGGTACCCAGAGGACAGGGAGATAGCACCAGGCAATTATTAGCTGTGTCAGCTGAGAGGTTTCTGCTCCCTGCTCACAGTTGCTTCTCTTTTCTTCAAACTGCGAGACAGGAAAGGTGCCACAGGTGGGCTTGAGAAGACATAGTTTGTTGCACCAGCCATAGCACACAAACACAGTGTCTTTTTATGCCTCATCTCATGTCTACTGTGTAGACACGAGATGAGGCATACTTTTGCAGAAAAGTAGCTTTGTGGATGGCTAGGACAATATCCTTTGCACTTACATGAACTTTTGGTGACGATGCATGCAACTTCATGCCTGTCTGAGCCATAATCAGTCTTGCAGCTGGTAGTACACACTTGATCTCAGCCATAGGGGAAAAAGGAATGGGTGCTCATGTGAAGTACAGCTGCCTGAAGAGCTTAGGAAAGCTCTACCTAAATATCTAAGTATCCAAAGTATTGGATAGTAATACTTTAGTAATTAGTAATATCCAGAGTATCCAAAGCTATACCTAAGTATCCAAAATACTGTAACAGGTAAAGCACAAAGACTAGCTGTGCTCTGCCACACTGATCAGTTTCCAGTCCATGAATGATCTCCTTTTTGTTAGCAGCTGATCTTTTAATTGCACAGGATTCACTGGCTGAGAACTAGGAACTTGACTCTGCTGTGCTGTGGGATCCTTCAAAGAGGAGATTGGCATGGTTGTTTCTGTGTGGGTGAGTTGCCTCTGTTTTTGACAGTGTCCAGGACAGAAAGGACTGCCTTTCCAGTGGTATGGAGCAGGGTTTGTCTTTGTTACAAAAGAAAAGAAGAAGCTGGAATTCATGCTAAATCTAAATCCAAAGCCTATAAACAAGCACTGGACTTTGTCCCTTTCTAATAACGCAGCTTATGATAAAGGAAGTGTCCCAGCAATGATGAGAATCCTATGATTTAATCATGTGCCAGCATTTCCTCAGGTAGGGAAGGATTTAGGCACAGGTTTATAGGCAAAAATTTTTAATCACTTGGTTGGTTCAAAGACTAGGAGATTAGTCTTCGTCACAAGTACAAAGGACAAAGTATAACATACCAACTCACAATTGCAGATCAGTCCTTCTGTACAAAGAGTGTATGAACAAAACTTCTCGTCTGTACCCACATCACATTGCAAATTGCAAGGGATTTGAGTGCAATTGAGATAGTCCTGTTTCTAATGAGAGCATACAAAAGTTTGCAAGTTGCAAGACCATTTTAATATCTTAATGGTCTTCAAATTCTTCTGAAAGTGTATCTCGGGTGAGAGAGTCTCAATAAATCCAGCAGGATTTTCTGAGTGAGGACTGGAAAACTTGGACTTTCCCAAAATAGAGAACATTACTGCACTGAAATTTTCTCTCCTCCAAAGGAGGTGAACATTGGGGCATTTCTTATGAGGATTTATCCATTGCCGCCTGACCTTCTATTTAGCTTGGGTAAGACAGGAGCCACAGAGCCAATGCACAGCCCACAGGAGGAGGAGCAAAGGGGTCTCTCCTGACCTGCCACACAGTCTCTGGGTGTCCTAGGAGGCCCTGCTCAGCAGGCAAGAGAGGGTTTAGGCAGGAGGAGCCAGCACCCGGCTGAGTGCAGGTGCTTTCCCCACAGTGTTCCAGGAAGCTTTTGTGAAGGTGACAGAGGCGTCCTGGAGTGATTCAGCCCCTGGGTCTCCACCTGCCCAGCTGGAAGCTGTGCTGCACTGCTTCTGCCTTCAGCCAGGCACCACCTGCTGCCAGCTCTGCTGGGACAGAAGGGGAGGATGCAGTGCACTGTGTTAAATCACAGTTTATGACGGTCATTTTCTCGCAAGTGTTCACTGCCTCACCCCTGCAGTATGGACTCACCCAGCCACGGTAGGGATGTGCCCTGTTTCAGGGCAGTCTCTGTGTAAAGCTGCCACCAGGATCCTCTCTGTGTCTGTCATAAACTAAGCACCCTCTGGCAGTGGTGTGGGTCTTGTTGCTCCTCTTGGGTATAAGAAGGGTCTCTCTGTGCCCTCAAGCCCACTTTCAAAATCAGATGCTTCTCTGTTCACTACCTAACTCCCCGTAGGATGTCTAAATAAACGCAGCTTATTTCTCATCTCTCTTTTAGATTACTTCTAGCTACCCCAAATTGCAGATTTTGAGCACACTGGATGTTTTTGCTGAGGGGAATCACTCTCTACTATCCAAGAGGATAAGAGGGAAGTGGCATGTTTTTGGTATGGAGGATGCAAGTAGTTCAGCCAGATGTGGGGAAAGGAAGAAAAACTACCCCAACACCATTCATAAATCTGCTTTTGCTCTTGCTGCTGTGGAGCAGTCAGCAAGGGGCCATGGGCAGTCATGTGGGTGTATTTTTAATTAAACTGGGAAAAAAATGCTAATTCTGTAGCTTGACAAGAAAAGTTGTGAGAGGCATATGTTGGCTGCTGTGGTGCTCTGCCAGTTATACTGACAAAACCCCTTACTCACAAAAATACCCTTGACAGTTAGCATGGGAGAGGCAGTGAACTGATGAGCAAAATGCACATGTGAGGGATCTTTCAGAAGGTAGCTCAAACATAGAGTCTTCCTTTGTCTGCTGCTTGCCCTGGCCAGTTCTTCCAGCTGTGCTGGGTCTTTTTTCCGTACTGTTGAAACGTCACAGTACTGAATTGGGCCATAAGTGGAGAAAGCTGGTCAGGTTGGTGCCCTTTTCCCCCACATTTAGAGCGTTAGGTTTTATAGCGGCAATGAATCTCATTGCTATTGTGGTGTTTCCCATAAGACTCAGTGGCACAGTCATGTACTGAGTCACCACTCATCAACAGCCTAATGAGAGTTACCTGCCTCCACACTGAAGGGTGGTAAAAGGCTTTAAAAATAGCAATAAATTGCAGTTAGAGGTGTTTATCATTGTGAAATTGTTTGTGCCAATACTTGTTACAGGTTGTTTGCTGTGACCTGAGTGAGCACAGAGTGGGTTTGGATGTTGCTGCAGATATACCATGTGCTTTCCTGAGACTTGTCATTAATGCTGGTCAATGGCCATATCCATTCCAAATCCAGCTGGACTTCTCATTCCCTCGTAGTAATCTTTAGCTTTCTTCCTTAAAGTAACAGAAACGGATGCATTTCAGTTAAATGCTCTTCCTATGCTGACTAATGTTTTTTCCTCTTTACACACAAAGGATGTAATCCAGCATCCATTATAGTGACTGGGGTAACTCTCCCATGGAGTGTAATGAAGTTTTTTTTAGGCCTAAATTATTCCACCGCCCGATCACCTGCATGTAGCACATGCTTTCCCATGGCTCTGGGTGCCTATTTTACTGATACTGTTCCTGCCTTTCCATGTTGTGTCTATTTTATTTTTTTAAAGCATACTTATTATTGTAGCAGGACCTGTATTATGTGAGAATGAACAAAACAGCTTCAAGAGCTGAAGCAGATTCCTGGGAGGAGAATGAATGTGAATTTTGTGTAGTTGTTTTACTGGTCAGTCAGCCTGTTCCCTATCATGTAATATCTAGGGATGTAGAGATGCTTCCTGCAGTCACACATACCGACTGCTCTTCAGATCACTCTTAATTGTCCCTTTAGAAATGAAGCAAGATTTCCTAGTTTCACAAGGGGTATGTGCTATGTGCTTGTGAGAGTTTAGGGCCTTTCCAGTGTGTGTTTAATTTATCATTCCCTTGAACTGCTGAAATTGAAAAGCAGGACAGAAATGTGTGAAGGGGTAAAAAACACCAAGTTTTTTTTTTAAAAAAGGAAAAGAATATGCTGACTTATTTTACAGAAGCATGGCTTCAGTACTATGAGGTCATGTGTGGGATGACACCTCTTCTGTGTCTAGCCTGTGTTGCAAAATATCCTTGTTGAGGGAACACCTAGAGAGGATACTTGTTCCTCCAAAGTGGTATTTAAATGCTAAATCCCTCAATCTCTATTTCAGTGAAATGCTAGAAGGGATGGGAATCCTACTTGGGTTAATGACTGCAACAGGCAGCTCCCAGGTCTGGAAAATCCTGTATGGAAAAGTCCTGTGGAATACAGTAAACACTGACCACTTCTTTTGAATATGGCCATAAAATTCACTGGACATAAAAAGTCTCCAATAAAATCTGTTAGGATGGGTTTACTTTAAAGAAACAAATAAAAAAAAAAGCTTAACAGCATAAATACTTACTAGCTTCCTTCTTTAAACAAAATTCTGTTAAACTCAGTCATTTGCTTTAAACCCTATTAAATTCTACAGGACTTTCTCCTAGCACAACGTCAAACTTGGTGTGTGAAATCATAATGATTTATTTGAGCAGCTTCCAGAATTGCAGCAGTAAAGTTCACCTTTTGTGACCTCCCTCTCAAAAGGTAAATTTTAAGCATTTGTTTGTGCTTCTTTACAACCTGAATGTAAACCTGCTTTATGTTCTTGACATTGCTCCATTTCCTTCCCTCTATCTCTGAATGTTTGCTTCCCTCCGGGGTTCTGAGGATGTTTTCCAAACCAGTATTATTTAAAGTTGTATCATATTTTCAGCCTCCACTAATTATACAGTACTGTAGTAGCAAAATATAATTTTTAAGGATTGGATTATTTTTATACCTGCATCCAATATTATTAAATCTGGCGTTCTAGTCAGTATTATAAAAGGATACAATAAAACAATGAATATTACAATGTCCCTGCTTTTTTATTGTCTTTAGCTTTGCCTGTAAAAAGAAACATATGTAATTTTTAGGTGGTTTCAATTATAATTATAAATCTAATCCAGAAAATAAGAAATTGCATAGTTCTTTTGTTCTTCTGATGGTGCTTCCTGATTGAATGACTAAATTGAAAAGCAAAGAGGAAATGGGTATGTTCTGTTAGTTTTACCCAATGAACTTCTGCTCAGCTGAAATACAAGTTGTGTTCTGATACATTTATTTTGGTGGCACTGAGCAACTCAGTCTAATTTAATTTTTTTGTCAGTTTAATTTTTGCTGGAATTGGTGAAGTTGCTTGTTTACATGTGTGAGTGCATGTTAGAGGGGAGGAAATCCTCAGGAGAGGCAGGTGCTGCAGGGCTGTTTGCGAGGGCAGTGGCCTGGATCTGACCACAGTGAGATCAGTCCTGTCCCAGTAGAAGCCATTGGGGACTGTGAACAATATACAGCTGAGTGTCCCTCAAAGGAGGAAGGAGGGTGCCTTGAATCCAGATGAACACCAAGTCCAACTCAGGCTGTTGGGAGGAGGCATGATGTGGAAGAGCATCTGGAGCAATGGCAGGTGGGTTCATTTGGGCAATTTATTCCTATGTTGCTCCAGAGCAACTGGAGCAGTAATCAGATGGGACTAAGGAGAGATTCATCTCTTCTATCAAAAGTTAGGTGGCCAGTTTGAGCACACCATCTGGCTCCCCCAGCAGCCATGGGAAGAGACAGGCATCCAGAGGGCAGCTCACCCCATCCTAAGAGATCCCTCACCACGACTGTTTCAGGTTATTCTGCTTTCTATGCGATGTTGGTATCCTTTAAGGAAACTGACCATGTAAAACCTTGGGTCACAACCTTTCTGTGGGACTAAGTAAAAGATCTTTGGAGTTATGGACAAGCACGTGATTTAACAGTCATGCCCACTTCAGGTATGCATACCAGTGCCTCTGAGACCACTGAATGCATCCACAGTGTGTGCCCTTAACCATCTTGGGAACCACCTGAAAGGACATTAAAGAGCATCTGCTTCCCCTGTTTATGTGTGAATCTGTATCTATAGCACTTCGATTTCAACTTTCTGAAGTTTTTTTAAAACTTTTAGCTCATTAAAACAAGTATTTCCACTTATATGCATCATATATAGTGGATGGACCAGATTTACATAAGACAGCAAAACGTATAGGAATCTAGTGAGGAATGGGATTGGAAAATGCACAGGAAAAAAGTATTGAGCTGGTACACATAAACAGCTGTAAAATACACTTTTTCCTACTTTAATGTATCTTACGATAGCATGATTGCCTCTTGATTACATGCAACTTACATAATGAGGCTACACAGGACTATGCACTTTCTAGTAGATAAATAAGGCCCTTTACCTTTGATACTTCATTTTCCTGCCATAAACAAGTATCAAGAATAGAGCAACTACTATTACTAAACATAACATATTTTTTATTCCCTAGTAACGGTTCAGTGTTCTTGATTGTCATATCTGAGTTTTGACACACAACAGTTTGATTTTACACCCTTTGGAAAGTTACTGAGTTATTTCTGCAAAGGAAGTTTTCTCTGTAGTTCCTTGCAGGACATCACAACTGCTGTGGCTGTGTGAGTCTGTCTGGATTAAAAGTCAACCTTTTATTGTCTAAATGTGTGCTTCATGACTTAATTGGTAATTGCACCAGAGCTGCTATTTCACTGCTATCAGTTCTCCTATTTTGGTAATTCTCTGGGTCTGTTCTCCTAAACCACCATATCTTCGTAACTAATTCCCCCACAAGTCATCAAGGAATGGGGCACATAGGGCCTGTCACCCTCCTTTCTGGAGAGAACCTGTTGTGACTACTGGTGTGTCACAAAATGGACAGGGTAGGGCAAGCAGAGATGAAAAGTTCTGGTCTGTGAAGATGTTTGTTCCTGGAGGAACTGAGGCCTTTTGCATTGCAAATGACTCATGCTGCCAAAACTGTGATTGTAACAAACATAAACAACCTGGTAGGAATGGAAGTAAAGTTTAAAAATACAGGTCCTGCTGTGCATTCACTGTAGAGAACAGTTCTAATGTGCAGGGCTGCATGCTCAACCAGTAATCTCTAGTGTAGGCAGCAAAGCTGCACCATTTCCACCTGTAGAAGGCCTGGTCCTCATCTTCAGTAGTGCCCTGAGAAGTTCTTTTGGTCCCATGCACTTTCTTCACAGCCAACAGGGAGATTTTAAGACCTGGGTTAATCTAGCTGCACCTTGAGGCAGCACTGGGAAATCGGGGTGTATCATGAAGACTGAAGAGTGTAAGTCTGGGAGATGGACATTGCCAGAGGATGGGTGACACACAGCTCTGCCAAACTCTCCAAGAGCCAGGTTTGTCCTCCTCTGCCCATCCATTCCCATCTGACGTGCCTGCTGGGGTCTGAGGCTCACAGCACTGCAATATGTTATTCTAACGAGACTTTGAGATTAATTCTTGGATGTCCCTTGAAGCTGGGAGGGTGGTGGTGGACTGCGGTGGAGGCTGGACACTGGCCAAGCAGGGAGGCACAGGGCAAGGGTAACAAATGCTTCCCAGGCATTTCCTTCTCTTATTGACTGTCAGCTCTCTGGCAAAGCAGTTTTAAGGAGGGGCTTGGAGGAATAGAGTGATCTGAGCATGGGAGGGAGCAGCAGTAAGGCAGCAGCTGAATCCAGCATGGCCTGAAGGGGCAGACAGAGTGAAGGGGGCAGACAGAGTGAAGGGGGCAGCCAGGGGGTCATTGTGGGGACTTGGGGTAGGTGTGGGGAGCAGGTTGCACTGGAAGGGCCTTGGGGACACAGGGGCAAAGGAAGGGACAGACAAAACCCCCCACCATTTCAGGCTCAGCATCCTGAGCAGGTTGGCAGAGGAATGAGGCAACTTGTTCCTTGTGCCAGCAGATTGGCACACAACCATTTTTGCTGTCTGTAAGCCAGCAGTGTTTCCTGGTTCAGTGCAAGTTAAAAGTTTAAGACAGCCCTCAGCTCAGGAATGACTTGAGTAATACTTCTGGTTTCTCTCACCCTCCTTCATTCAAAGAGAGCCACCCTCTCAATATAGGAGATTACCCAAGACTGCATTTCTTGTTCTTAAAACAGAAGATCAAACAAAAGCAGATGAAGGGAGAGGTATTTACCACACTGAGCTGTTACTTGGCACTCAGAAATGTGTTCATGACCTGCCTGTGTTGCTGGCAGTGGAGTTTGCCAGAAGAGACCAGCTCCATAGCCATTAGAGACCAGCTCCATAGCCATTAGAAGTGGCTTTGCACGGGATACACTGATGGGTTGCTCATTCTTCTTGTCTGTGTCTGATAATGAGATGGGATAACCTCTGTTTACTTCAGAGAAAGACTTTACTGGAAGTTGTGGTAGGATACAGAGTCACTCAGACCTTCAAAATGAGCAGAATTACACCTTTGCCTGAAAAGGGAGAACTGAAAATCACTGTGGCCCACCTGATTTCAAGCAGTGCATTTTCCTGGAGCACAAAGCAGAAGAAAGGCAAGAGAACCTTTCCAGGGGAGGCAGCAAAACATGAGAGACTTTGGGAGAACCAAATCCTGCCCACAGAGACCTTTTTGCCCATCTTGGTCTGTCACTGGCTGTTTCCAGCTTTCTCGAATGCAATGTTAAAAAGTCTCAGTCTCCAGCCTATTTTCCCTGCATCACATCTGTGTTACCTGCTTCACGGCCTTCTGGGCTTTTTGTCATCTCCAGATCTGCTGCAGGCTTCCTGCTCCAGCCTAACCATCACTGGTTACAAATGTCTTCCCAGCAGGAATACACTTTTGTCTCAAGAAAGGTAGGCTGCCACTAGGATAAAGACAAACACCTGCTGGCTGTCCTGCCTGCTCCTCCTTCTCTTGGCCTGCCACTTCAGTGAGCCTGCAACACACATAAGAGGGCAGCTAACAAAACAGCCACATTCACTGCCAGAAGGGCCAATGTCAGTTCTGTTTCTTGATGTCAAAGGTGCAGGTATTTTCTGTTTCTTTTTACTCTGTGAAGCAGTAAGAAATGCTTTGACATAAGATTTTGCTTGTAAGAAAAAAATAATCGGAGTTTGAGGAATTGACACAATAAATGACAATTTATTATGAGGGAAGTGAGCATGTGGATCCCAGGTACTCTTTTCCAAGTGCATAATTAACATGCTTTGGGGTGGGATCCCCTCTTCCACTTTAAGAATACCGCACCTGTCACTTAATTTGCACAGAAGGTGTTGATATGGAAAGCTGGCAGGGGATGATAGCTGGTGTGCTGTCAGTTCCCATGTCAGTTTATTTGGCAGTAACTTCCTTGAGTCAACGGATCTAAAGTATTTATGACTTAAAGGAAGAACGCTGCAGGTCCAGAAATCTCCTCCCAGCCTGAGGAGGAAGAAAAACACCGCTTGAAATTATCATTTGCCACTTGCCACCATGACGTCAGCTCAGAGCTGAGCTCTCTACCTGTGGCTGGGACCTTAAATGAGCTGACGCCAGGAGAGAAAGACACTTTCTCTTAGGCTTAGCAGCCAGTGGCAGCAGCAACAGAAGTGGCAATGAGACGCTCTGTGTTCCTCGCTCTGTGGCTCAGCCTGGTGTTGAGCCTTTCAAAAGGTAAGAAACACTATCTTCTGTTTTGTGATTTATCAAGGCAGGTATTGTGTGGCAGTGAATGGATTTTCTAGTACTTTCAGCAGCTTTTGAGAAGTCAGTTGTGATACTCAATTCAGCATGTCTAGGTTTTGATTAATTAATGATGAAAGATGTCACTGCAAGCCAACGGCTTTCCTTGCTCACAGAACAATGGAAAATCACTGGTGCTTATGATTAACCTAATTTAGCATATTCCAAGAGCAGTTTTCAGGACTTTCATACTAAACCAAGGTAATTCAAGCTCTGTTACAGTCATAACAAAAGGTGCAACTGTTCCACCCCAGTACCCTTCTGGCCAGAGGCTCCTTAACCAACCAGTCAGGAAAGCAGCTCCACCTGAGCTGGCTCACAGAGCTTTTGTTCCTTCCTGTTGAAATAAATTAGTGGAAACACCACCACTAGCTTTCAAGAGGGTTGCACCGTGGTCTATTCAAACTAAAGGGCAGGTGTCATTCCTTAAGCCACTTACTACTTTTTCTGACATTCTGACACAGTTGGTAGTTGTGGGCCAGAACTTACGGCCAAACCTGCCTTTCCCTGATGCTCAGTGAGAGGTGTGAGGGGTTGAAGTAATTAGAAAAAGTAGAGGTCAAGCATCTATATGAAGAGTTTTGTGGCAACTTGAAGCTGTGAGAGGACAGGAACTCTTAGCTAATACAAAGATAAAATTGCAGAGATATCAGCCAAAGTAAGACCTGTTAAGTTTGCATCTGGTGTCAGATGGTTGTGGGTCTCTGTTGACTACTGTGAGTGAACATATGTATTTCCAGCAACATCTGCAGTTTGCTGCAGACCAATTTTCAGCTGTAAATCATAAGCATAGAAGTATTCAAGATTGTTGGTTGATTGGTTTCCTGTTTGGAGGCTTGTAACAGCAAGATGTGAAAAATCTTGATCCATGTGTTATTGAACGCAATACCAGTTTTTCACTTCACCAGATTTTGCATCTGGGCAGGATAGGTCTGCCCAGAAACCTTTTTCCTTCTAAGCAAACATTGTAAAAGCTTTGCAGGATGTAGTACTAGTACTGGCAAAGGCCCTGCCCTGCTCAGCAGCCAGATGTCTCTGGTGTTGTACAACCTCGGTGGTTAACATCCATTTCTTTATCGCTGTAGTAATGCCCAAGCCCATTAACACAGCCTGTTTCCTTACACAGAGGGTTAGGTCTAGGCACACAGAGTCATAAATTGGCCACCTTTGCTCAGGTTACCTTTGTCAAGCCCATCCACAAGGCTCAATTTCAGCTCATGCGCTCTGCTGTCGCCACGGATGCTGTTCTTCCTGGGTCCAAAGGGTATTCCTGGACAAGCGTTAGCCAGAGCCTCCCAGGCCTAACCATTGTCCTAAAAAAAAGCACTAGCTCTGTACCAGGTTGTTGTTCCAACATCCACTGCCTGTGGCCAGCATAGATTCAGATTATCATGGTTATAAGAAAAAATATACATTTACACTGAGTGAGGAACAAATAATGCTGTGTATGGCATTCAGTGACCAGCAGAGGGACGAGACCTGGCAGGGAACTGGCATAATTGCTCACGTTTCCACTTCACCTAGGGGAGGCTAATGGATTAATTGTCTTTTGCGTGTGCCTTTTCTATGTGAGATATATTGACCAGCACGAAAAAAGTGTAGATTTTCCTCACCTTGGATTTTCAAAGCCCTATAAAGCTTTAGAAAAGAGGGGTCTATTTTTCAGATGTCTACTGAGATTTGCAGAGTGTGATAGTGACATGGACTTTAGCCACAAACATATTAGTCTTTCAGCTGCATCCTATTAATGCTTTAAATTAAATTATGATTGCAGCAGCATTAACTCAGAGTAAGAAAGTTTATTCCTAACTTGTAAATTAACTAATTCAGATTAAAGTTAGGTCAGGTGATCCAAACTCACCATTTGTCATAATCACACATTTCTCAGGAAGGCTGATTTATTATTTGTTCTTCTTATATTTGAGAAACAACAAAACAAACAAACAAACAAAAACCCCTCAAACCCGAACTGATTCTTTATATGAAGAGTTGAGAATGCAACAGGTTAAATAAAGCAAAATCCAATAACTTAAAAAAAAATAACTAAAATATTTTGGAAGAGTAAATGCAATAAGAAAGGTTGAAGCCAAAGTCTGAGGAAGTATTTTCAGCAATTGTTTGGTATCAGCAAATTTTATCTTCATTCACAAAGAATTATGACATTAGAGAAACAGAAAAACAGTAAAATAATGTATACTGTCATGAATGCATAGAGGTATAGTACAGGAAAAGAGCTTCTAAATACCACTGATAATAATGTAGCAAAAGAAATGTTCCTGGAACACAAACAGAGTGCTGTCAATGTCCACATGAATTTCTTACAGCACAGGACTGTGTGTTAGCAAAGCCAGTCATTCTTCCACTGCTCTGGAAGAGTGTAGATGGAGGTTTAAATGATGCTCCAGTAGTGCTGAGCACAGAGGCTCGGTGATTGAGAGTGGGATTCCTCAGAGCCTGCTCTGGCAACCAGCACTGCAGGGAGAAATGTGTGTGCCTACAACTCAGTGTAAGTCACCTGGAGGAGAAAGGTAGGGATGGTACAAACCTGCTGCTGCTTAGGGGCAATCCAAGAGCACGGTGTGAGAGAAGAATGAGAGAAAAAATAACACCAATGGCACATGAGGCATGGGGACAGATAAAAGGGCAACACATGGCTGCGCAGAGGTGTGGCTGCTCAGATACACACAGGTGCCTCCAAACCTATCTGCTCATAAATTGTCCTGCATGCACAGAGTTCCCCAGTGCTGCCACGTCTCTTCTTTTCTCTTCATCAGGAACCACTGCTCAAGCATCTAATACCACAGCAGTGTTGACAACCCCAAAAGCTGCAGGTAAGGAGCAAAGCCTTCAGGCAGCCCCTGCTGGGAACAGTCCCAGGGAGCTCTATAGCTCCCACTGAGGTTTCCCTGAGCTCCTCTCCAAGGGGAGACAAAAGGTTCCCGGATCAAATCCATGAATACCCTCCACACTTCCCTCTTTCCCTGCTGGACTTTGCTGCAAGGAGGAAGTGTTGGGGAAGACTTGAGGAGGCTGCTCTTTTTGTGCTCGGTGCCTTTGCCTCCTGCATGAGGCCTGGATACAAGGGGATCCCTGTAAAGATACCCAGGGCAATCCTGTGACCAAATCCTGCAGGGAGCTGGGCCTGAGGTTGTTTGCTGCTGGATGTGAGAGTTGTGACTGAGAAAGCTGTGGCCATGAAGCAGAGATAAGCTGGGGACACTACAGTGTGTGTGTGCTCCATGTGTTCAAGCCCTGCACACTGGGGACAAGGGGTCAGGGCCATGTCAGGTGACAGGGCCATCTCAGGGAAGGAGGACCCAGAGGTTGGGCAAAGCTGCTCAGGGCTTTGGCTGCTCAGCTCCACCAGGGCCCACCACTTTTTCTTTCTCAGAGGTTGTCCTGCACATACAGAATTCCCCAAGGCTTTTTGAACAGACAGTGCTAAGCAGTGCTGCCGTGTCTCTTCTTTTTCCCTTCAGCAGAAAGTACTACTAGTACACCTGTGACCTCTACGACAACTCCTAGCACAACAGAGACGACAATCTCACCAGGTAAGAAGCAGAGGCCTCAGCCTTCCCCTTCTTGGTACAGTTTAGACTAACCAAAACCCAGGGAACTCTGCAGGCGCCCAAAGCGGGATGAGTTTTTCCCTGCCTGCGTTTCCCTGAGTTCTTTCCCCACTGGAGACAAATGTTCCCAGATCATGGCTATGAATAACTTGCATTCGTCCCTCTTTCCCTGCTGATCTTTGTTGTAACGAGAATGTTTTGGGGAACATTGGAGGAGGTTGCACATTTCATGCTTGGTGCATTTGCCACCTGCACCAATCCTGGATACAAGAGGATCCATGAAGAATGATGCTGAGGGCAAGCCCATTCCTGGGCCC
>VZRM01009159.1:287380-299512 GCA_013397955.1 Grantiella picta | reverse complement strand
CTTCCTTCCTTCCTTCCTTCCTTCCTTCCTTCCTTCCTTCCTTCCTTCCTTCTCATCCACCCATCCACCAAACCATCCATCCATCATCCATCCATGGGACTCTCAGCCCTGCTGGCTGGAACAGCTGTCCCATCCCTGGCACAGGACAATCAGGGTCACACAGGTCACACCGTGGATGACCAAGCAGATATTTCAGTGCTGACGACCCAGGGGCTGTTTGCTCTGTTGGCAGTGTGTCCCAGGATCAGTGCCAGGAGCAGATTTCCCACTTCCAGCCTTCCTGCCCAGCAACAGCAGCCTGAGATCATCCTGAACCTTTGGGGGACACAGAGGGGACATTTTCCACCTGTCCCCAGGCACGTAGGCCTGGCAGGAGGCTGAGGCCATCAGGGTCTGCATCCCACGGGAACGGTGGCACCTCAGTCCCTGGGGACACACCATGGCCCTCTCCAGCCAACGTGTCTGTGCAAAGGGCTGGGGAAATTTGGGGAGGTTTTTGTTCTCCAGAGGTTACCACACAGCCATGGGGTGAAGGCGGTTGTGATGGGGAAGGGCAGTTTTGTGCACAGGAGGAATTGTTGGGCGGGGAATCCAAGGAAGGACCACAGACCACAGACCCCAGGCTGCTTGCTGAAGGCAAATCAAAAAATAATTAATTTTTTAAAAATCCATTAAAATGGGAGAATCACAGAATGGTTTGGGTTGTGACCTTAAAGATCAGCTTGTTCCAACCCTCCTGCCATGGCAGGGACACCTTCCAATATCCCAGGTTGCTCCAAGCCCTGTCCAGCCTGGCCTTGGACACTTCCAGGGATCCAGGGGCAGCCACAGCTTCTCTGGCCAGCCTGTGCCAGGGCCTGACCACCCTCACAAGGTGATATTCCTTCCCAATATCCCATCAATCCCTGCCCTGGGTCAGTTTTCAGGCCTTATTTCAGTTTTCAGGCCCCAATCAGACTCTGAACGCAGTGGTGATGATGCAGTGACAGCAGCGCTGCTCACACTGAGCTCTGGATTCTCTTCCAACACCTCTCCATTTCTGCCAAGAAGTTTCCACTCTTGGCTCTGGCTGATGCTTTTTAATGATGCCTTTTTTTCCATGGCTGGGGATCAGATATTTGCTGAGCTGGAGGTTTGTGCTGCTCGCCTGCCAGTTCCCAAATCCCCTCCCATGGCAGCCACCTGCCATTCCACCAGGAGCTGCATCTCCATCTCATCCAAGACACTTGGAGCCACTCACAGCTTTTCTTGTCTGGCCAGGGCAGGGGTCTCAATCCTGCTGAGACGCCTGTTGAAGTGGAAAGTGTAATTTAAGGCTTAACTTGTCCTCTCCCCAGAAGCCTTTAATTAACTGGTGCTGGTTTGGCTGTGATGCTGGAGTGGAGGTGGTGGAGGTTGCTCTGCTCTGGGCATGGAAGATGCAGTGATTGCACAAATTTGGGGTGTGCTTGGGGCAAGCAGCACTGCTGGGGCAGGAGAAACCTTTGGAAAGCAGATGCTCCAAGGGTGGAGCTCCTCTGCTCTGGAGCCAGGCTGGGAGAGCTGGGGGTGTTCAGCTGGAGAAGAAAAGGATCCAGGGAGAGCTCAGAGCTCCTGACAGTGCCTAAAGGGGCTCCAGGAGAGCTGGAGAGGGACTTGGGACAAGGGATGGAGGGACAGGACACAGGGAATGGCTTTAAGCTGAAAGAATCCAAAGCTGGATGGGGTATTGGGAAAAAATTCCTGGCTGTGAGGGTGGTGAGGCTCTGGCACAGGGTGCCCAGAGAAGCTGTGGCTGCCCCTGGATCCCTGGAAGTGTCCAAGGCCAGGCTGGACAGGGTTTGGAGCAACCTGGGATGGTGGAAGGTGTCCCTGCCCATGGCAGGAGGGTTGGAATGGTTTGATCCACAAGGTCCTTTCCAACCCACGCTATTCTGGGATTCTATGTAAGATTTTTTCCATGTCCAAACTTGGTGCCAGAGGAACATCTGGCCCAGGATTCTTCTGACCTGCAGAGAAGTGGCGCAAAGAAGGATTTTGGAGAAGTGGGGAGGTAAAGGATTCTCCATGCTCACACATTGAGCCCAGGCCAAAAAAGCTGCTTTGCTTTATCACATCCTCTCTCCTCTGCATTGTGGATTTTTAAAAGCTAATGCATTGTGACATCAGCAGGGGCTGATGATCCAAACCTTCCCAAATGCTGGATTTTGTTTGGATATTTTACTGTTTTGTGTTTTCCAGGGAAAATTATGGTTATGGACAACTGGGATACATTTGTCTATGTGAAAGCAGCTCTCCCCTTCGCAGGTGTATCACTATTTTCATGGAATCACGGAATCAGAGAATTGTAGAATCACAGAATCATGGAATCATAGAATAAGCAGGAAGCCAGGATGGGAGGCTCACGGAAAAAGAGAGGAAATTGCTCCTTGAAATAAGTCCCGGGGTCTTAAAAATAGGAACTGGTGGGGTAAGGACCAAATCCCTCCAGAGAAGGTCAGATTCAAGCAGGGAACACAACCAGGTGATCTGCTGGGACAGGATGCATGGGACCAGCATTGCTTTTTAAGTTTTTCTCCTTAAAAAAAAAAAGCTTTTTTTCTTGGAATCTTGCCATTCCCCCTTTTTCTTCCCTAAGCTCCTGTACCATAGGAATTTGGAGCCTTCTTCCCAAGGAAATCAAGCATTACATGCCTGAGTGTTACTCCATTTGCCCACCAGCCCTTCTCCAGCAATCCTTGCATCCCAGCACTGATACCACTGAGAGGCAGAGAGACAAAAAATGCAGAAAATTTTCCAGAAGTTTAGACATTTGTAGAACATTTGAGGCAGGAGCAGCTGGAAGGAGTGAGAGCGAGATGCCTTGGGGTGAGCTGAACCCCATATCAGACACAGGAGAAGCCCCAGGTGGCACAGGTGGCTCCCAGGTCCCTCTCCCGTTCGCCGTTACTTTCACCCCAAAATGTGGGCTCATCTTGCCATCTGCTGGTGCAATCTAGAGGCTGTGAGAGGAGAAGGCTTGGGGCACAGAGGACCCAGGTCAAGGACAAATCCAGGACAAGGACAAGGGGAGGACTGAGCTGTGCTGCTGTTGTCACCCCTGGTGGGACCAGCCTGGTCAGGAGGGGACCAAGCACTGCCTTGCAAGGTAACTTTCTGTTTTCCAGAAGGTTTTCCTTGCTCCTGGATCTACTAATTCCTGTTTAAATGTGTTTATCCTCATTATGCATTGTCCTCCTCCTAAACCTCAGTCAGGGTCTCTTCCCAATGGACCCCAGGCTTGGCTCAGGGATGTTCCCTCCTCTGGCTCATCACTGCTGCTGCTCTCCTGCTTCCACCTTCCTCAACACAGAGATCCCAAGGTTTTTTTTTTAAGAACGTTTGAAGCACGTTGCACCCCATTATTCCCCCAGAAGCTTCTGTGGATGAACCATCTCCACAACTGGATTTTGGGGATGCCTGAGCCGCTCGGAGGTTTTGTTCATCCCTCTGGCCTGGACCTGATGGGCACAAAGCAATCCCAGTGCCTTCCCCACCAGCTTTTGGAGGATGGCTGGATCAGTGAAAGGAGTCAGGAGAGGGAGCCAGAGCCTCAGCTGAGAGCTTGGAGAGCTGCAGGGAAGGACTCTCACCGCTGTAGGGATATTCCAGATTACACAATTACATCCCCTCTGAAGGCCATCCCGACCACATTCCAGGGTGTTCAGAGCACTTCAGAGCCCTAATTTTTGGAGATTGTCATTGTTTCATAGAATCATAGCTTGGAAAAAACCCTCCAAGATCCTCGAGTCCAGCTGTTTTGGCTGGGACAGAGTAAATTTAAGGGATGTTTAGGAAGGCGTGGCAGCCCAATCCCAAAGTCTCAAGGATGGGAAGAGTGAAGCGTTTGTATGGATAATCCAACCCCCAGCTCATGAATAAAATCCTGTTCTAACAAATTCAAAACCTTACCCAGGGCGGAGAAAAGCGCAGAGCTGAGTGTGAGAAGAGGTGGTGAACGGGACTTGTGTCTTTCTTGGGAGGGAAACCTGCAGCCTGGTGGCTTGAAACCTGGAGAGAGGCAGAATCCTGCCCCCTTCAGCTGTCAGTGAAGCAGGAGGAAGGATGGGGAGCCTGGATCTGATTCCTGGGCCTGGAAATGCAGAGCTGGCAGTGCTGAATCCCAGATATTCCCAGGATTTGGCCATGCTGACCCCAGGGGCTTCAGGCACTGAGCGAGCTCTGTCCTGCCGCTCATCTCCCTCTCCGTTTCAGAGCTCCCTGAATTATTGATGGCTCTGATGCAGGAGTTTATAGTTAGCTCCCCAGACCTTTCCCCTGTGGGCTGGAGCTGGGAACACGCTTTTCTTTCAGTGGTTTTGCTCTGGCTCGAGCAGATTGAGGAGGGAGGAGAGGAACAAGGGATGGTTTGGAATGTGTGGGGTGGTTTAGGAGTGGCCACCCTCAGGGAAAGGGGTCTGGGGAGAGCCTGGGCTGCCTGAGGGGTCTTAAACCCAACTTGGAAGCTGTGCCAGGAGCCAGGAGAAGGCAAAGGGCCTTCATGTCACCTTTAGGGACCTCCTCAGCCACAGTGCTCGTGGATTTACAGGTCAGAGGGAGACAAACACTGAGCCCTGGCTGCTCAGGGAGAGCCAGACTTCATCTCCAGGGGACAAAGGGCTGTGTTTGCGTGTGTCTGGGTATAGAAAATGAGGGGTTAGAGGCACAGCTGGGCAGCAGAGGGGCCGTTCAGCATCTTGAAGCTCTGCTTTAAGAGCCATTCGTAGCCTAAAAACGGCTCCAGTGATTTCTGTGAGGTCTGGGTGCAGGAGCACTCATTCCTTGAAACCCTAAGTCCCAATCCAAACAGGAGCACAAATTCCCTGGGCTTCTGAGGTCAGAGGCGCCAGCCCTGAAATTTAATTCTGTGAGACGCTTTGTGAAAACCAGGCAGTTTGAGCTGAGTTTAACCCAGTCTGAGCTGCAGCAGAGTGACACCTGGAGAGTGCTTCGGCTCCCACAGCCCTAATTCGGGGGATCCTGAATTAGTTATGCTGGGGATGGTTTTTTTGCACATTTCTAACACCTCCCTGAAAGTGTCCAAGGCCAGGTTAGGAATCACAGGTGGAACCACAGTCACAGAGCAGTTGGGGTTGGAAGAGACCTTAAAAATCATCTTATTCCAAACCTGTGCCATGGGCAGGGACACCTTCTATCTCACCAGGCTTCTCAAAGCCAACTAAACCTGGCAAGAGCTTCTCTTGAGTATTTTTAAAAATGGATGGAGATGGAGGAAATTTCCGTTCTTGAATGAGACAGGCACCTGAGATTTCAACAGGATATTTTCCAGGGAGATGCAGCAGCTTGAAGAGAGTGATGGCAAGGAATTACCTCAACAAGAAGGAGATAAATTGTCTTTAATCCCAGAAAGTCTTGGGCTTCCCCAGCATGGTGACAGAGGCTCTGCCTTGGAAAAAAGCTGGTTCTGGGGTCAGCCTGGACAGCACTGTTCTGAGGGCCACCCTTGCCTGTTCCAGCACACTGTCCACTTTCCTTGGCTGCACGGGAACTCCAGCATCAAGATCTGGCTCAAAACAGCACCAACCAGGCTCCAGCAGGAAACTGCATCTATTTATAGGGTATCTGCATAGTTTAGGGCAGAGCTGACCTGTGGCTGACCCTTGAATCCCATTCACAGGACAGGCTGAGTGAGGGGCAGATCACCTTTTCCCCAGCACCACCAGGGGTCCATCCTGCCCCAATCCCATCCCCTGGACATCCTGCACTGTGCCCTTGGAGGTCTCACTATCCCCTGCTTGCTTCAAGATGTACATCATATATACATATATTTAAACCCATTGCTCCTATTTCGAGAAACCTGGACTAATTAAGGAGTTTATTTAGTTCCAGTGGCATGGGAAAAGCTGCAGGCATCCTGTGCTCCTGCTCTGCACCTTCTTTGGGTAGAGGCTTGGCCAGGATGAATCCCAAAAATCCACTGTACATGTGAATCCACTGTACGGGGGTGGTGGACTGAAAAAAATGGGCTTTTTTGGGGAAAAGGAGGGTTTTCCTGAAGATACCAGCAGGGTTTGGATGGAGATGAAGAATCCTGCTACAACCTGTGGCTGCCCCTGGATCCCTGGAAGTGTCCAAGGCCAGGCTGGACAGGGCTTGGAGCAGCCTGGGGTAGTGGAAGGTGTCCCTGCTCATGGCAGGGCGGTTGGAATGAGACGAACTTTAAGGTCCCTTCCAACCCAAACCATTCTGTGATCCTCTCTCTTCACCATGAGCATCATCCTGGGGTGAAAAGACAGAGAAAAGGGATGAAGGAGCCACTGAGGTGTGTGCAGCCATGGAATTAAGCAAGGATACAGGGGATCCTTCAGTCTGGGGCAGCTGGGGTCTGATGGATGTGAGGTAGGTGTGGTGCTTGAGGACAGACTCTCACATGGGTGGTGCCAGCTCTGATTTATGTGTAGTTTCTGCTCCCTCAGGGCAGGGAAATTATTGGAAAAACCTCTCAAGGCGCTTTCCAGATCTCTTCATCTGCATTTCTGAAGGGCCCAGCGAGCCTGCTAACCAACAGGCTGACCTTCCCTCCCACCCAACCTGGCAAAATCCCAGAGATGAGAGGATAAGGGAGCAGAGGGGGAGATCTAAGTGGTCCCAGGCCATGGGAGCCCACAGTAAATAAACAAGGCTTGTTTAGGAGATGATTTATGCCGCACTAACATCGTCCCCAGTCTCCCACTCATCACTGCGAGCTAATTACCCTTCCTGGAGCCATCAGACTTCCCTTTGCATTTCCATGCACTGTGCAAGGAGCTGGACATGACCTGCTAGCTCGGGGCTGGGGCTGACCTTTCTGTTTGAGTTTCTCTCAGCTTTTCTGCTGTAATTGCTCACGCAATTACACACTAATGAACTGTGCCCTGGCCTCTGAGGAGCTCTGGGTCCCTGCCACGCTTCCCTGAGAGAACGTGGGGTTGATAGGAGGGGAAGTCCCATATAAATCTTATCTAATTCTCTCTGCAAATGGACTAAGGCTGAAGAGGGTTTCATTATTGTGTTTGTGTCACCAAAGAAGCTCCCTGAAGGCTGAGAGATGGATGTGGCGGGCCACGGACATCTCCGCTGGGCTGTGACACTTCCTCACGCGGGTTTGGTCCCACTGCTTGCAAAATAAAGGGGTTTTACCCCAAATCTGGAAGGGAAGGATGGTGAGGAGTGTGGGAACCAGGACTCCTCCCACAAGGTTGGTCTGTGCGACCTCTGAGACGTGGAGCTCCTTCTGCCAAGCCAGGATCTCACAGAGTCACAGAGTGGCTTGTGTTGGAAGGGACATTTAAAGGTCATTTATTCCAACCCCCGGCCGTGAGCAGGGACACCTTCAATGAGATCAGGAGCTGCCTGAGGACACATCTGATGATGGAGAGCAGCAATCCTCACTCTTCGCTCTCTTTGCCCCATAATTTGGTTGAAGCCCAAGGCTCCTTGTGCCACCTTTGCTGCGTGGTGTCACCATGGGGAAGTTGTGTCCCTAGCAGGGAAGTGTCTGCTCCATGCCAGACTTACATCAGATGGGAGCAATGGGCCAAACTCCCTCCCAAAATCAATCCCATGGGAAGAAATGTCTTTTTCTGACCTTAACTACACTTCCTAGCTGCTAAAAGATTAATTTCCATCAACCCACCATGCTCCTAGTGCCAAAGGCTCCTGAAAACCTGCAGGGAACACAGAATCCAAGGATTTTTTTGTGTGTCTGCATCTCAAAGGGGTTGATTTTGGGGCTGAGGGGCAGCCCTGACCCACTCAGAGATGTGGTCTGACTGGGGGAGAGGAGTCTGCACCAACCTGGAGAACATCCTTCTTAGTCCCAGGGATTTATTTAGCCATCAGCAGAGGACATTTTGGGATCATAAATACAATCCCAACCTCAGTTTAGCTCCAGTGAAAACATCCGCTTAGAGAAGAACACGGACAGATGGAAATCAGGTGTACAGAGGCATGGATGGAGTTTCCTTTGTGGTGGGAAACCAGGACCAGACACAGGAGTCTCTGAGTTGCATGAACTGATCTCACCACTCTCAGGAAAAAGTTGGAGCCAAGCACAGCTGAGGGCATTCAGATGCCTCGTTTGGGAGAAATTATCCCTATAAAGCCAAACCACAAAGCCTTGTTAATAAGAAGAGACCAGACAAGGCGTTAAGAGCCGGAGAATGAATTGCAGAAAATCATGAAATCAGGGAATACTTTGGACTTGAAGGGATGAGCCTTTTAAAGGTCATCCAGTCCAAAAACCCTGCCATGGGCAAGGACATCTTCCACTATCCCAGGCTGCTCCAATTTCTGTCCAACCTGGCCTTGAATGTTTCCTGGGATGGGGCAGCCACAGCTTCTCACCTTTGCCAGTGTTTTACCACCCTCATTGTAAAATTTTTTTTCCTATATCTAATCAAAATCAACCTTTCTTCAGTTTAAACCCATCACCCCTTGTTCTGCCACAACAGGATAAAGCAAACCTAAAATATCCATCACCTAGAAGGATTCAGCTGTGCCTCGAAATATTCCTGAATTTTCCTGTTGTTTCCTTCTGCTCATCTACCCACGTGGAACTTCACTGCCACAAAACAATCTGGCATCCCATTAATTTCTGATCAACTTTGAGCAGAAACAGCACCCTGCAGCAAGGAGTTCTGGGAATTGAGTCCATTTTTAAGCACTTTGCCAGCTGAACAGAGCCTGGGTGGAAAACAGGGCTCCAGACAGTCTCTGGGAAATACCGACACCTCCTCCAGCTTCTGGACACAGCCTTGGCTTCTGTCCCTCGAAAATGCTGCTGCCTCTGGAGCAAGGATGGGGACAAGGGATCCTTTCATACTTTGGAGGAGAAGGAAGCAGGGCCACAATGCAAAACACCCAGATTTTCCACTCTTCTGGGCCAGACAGGTGGAAAACAGGACTGCCAGCAAAGCAAGGAGGGAAACCCAAACACCTTGGGTGCAGCGGTTCATGGTGCTCCAGCCAAATTCGAAATTCTTCCCCCTGAAGGTTTTAAAATTGCTCTTCCCGAGGCTGAAGATTGATGGGTTCATTCCTCCCCTTCCCAAGTGTAATTCCTCTTATCCTGACCTTATTGTAGCAGCTCCAAGTGTTTAATGTCTGGGATATTTTCCAGGGAGTTTAAACACCAGCTTCAAGGGCTGACTTGATGGTTTCCTGCTTCAGTTTATGCTGCAGGAATGGATGCAGGTGATTTCTGGCTGTTTCTCTCCACAGACCAACAGGTTTCCATGGAAAGCTGTGAATTTGCCCCTCCTCAGAACCCAGCTTAGCCTTGCCACACACAACACCTGCTTCGCTTTTGGAAAATTGCTCAGATATGAAAATTGCTCCAATATTGCTGAATCTGAACAGCTCCCAAGGGATCCCATTCCTGCCTTTGAAGAGCCTCCTGCAAGTCTCTGCCAGGACTTTCTGGGGGAGAGGTTCCCATCTATTTCCAGGTATTGGTGTCACTAATGTTCAAAAATGATCTGGAAAAGTTTATCTTAAAAAAGAAACCAACTGCCAGATGTAGCCCCCGGGGGGGGGAATTTATTCTTGGCCTGGTGGCTGGTAGCAGTTTATTAATTACAGACCACAGCAGCAATTTAAAATCATGGAATAATTCATGTTGGAAGGAATTCATTGAGCTCATCTTATTCCATGTCCTGCTCAGTGCAGGTCTGATTAAATCAGGTCACTGAGGGCCACATCCAGGTGTGTCTTAAATACCTGCAAGGATGAAGGAGGCCAGGAAGGGCTTGGCCATGTTGTGTAAACTTTTGGGGAAGGACGAGAGCCTGTTCCCCACGTCTGGCATAATCTCCCTGGTCTAACACAGAGACAGGCAGGGGAATGATGAATAAATGCAGCTCTGCAGTGGTGGCACTCCTGGACTGGGTAGGGAAATGGTCATTTCCATGCTCTTCACAGTGCTGGGCTTTGGAGACTTGACCTGGGAGAGCTGGAGAAGAGAAGGATCCAGGGAGAGCTCAGAGCTCCTGCCAGTGCCTGAAGGGGCTCCAGGAGAGCTGGAGAGGGACTTGGGACAAGGGATGGAGGGACAGGACACAGGGAATGGCTTCAGACTGGAAAAGGGGAGATCTGGGTGGGATATTGGTAAAGAATTCCTGGCTGTGAGGGTGGTGAGGCCCTGGAATAGAATTCCCAGAGAAGCTGTGGCTGCCTCTGAATCCCTGGAAGTGTCCAAGGCCAGGCTGGACAGGGCTTGGAGCAACCTGGGACGGTGGAAGATGTCCCTGCCCGTGGCAGAGGGGGGAACAGGTTGGACTTTAAGGTCCTTTCCCACCCAAAACATGTCTGAGGCAGACCCCAAGGTGCTCATATTCCTGGTGGGAAATATCCCCCTGAGCTGGGCCATCCAGGACCCCCGGGGCTGGACAAGCTGTCCCAGAGCTCTCTCCCAGCAGGATCCATTTCCAAGGCCTGTGGCAGAGGAAGAGCTGCGAGCTGCATGTGCTGGATGGGAGCCACCAACCTCCAGCCAAGGGACACGTTCTGCTCCACCAATCTGTTCCCTGTTTTTCCTCATCAACGCTATTGCCACGCTCGACAGTTGTGATCGGAATAATTTGGACTGATCGGTGTTTACACAGCAACATTGGGAGGAAACGAAACCATACCACAGCCAGCAGCCAACTCAAGGCCCTGAGACATCATTTTTGGGGGTTTTCTAAAGAAAAAGGCCTGCATGACCTGCAGACCTTTGTCACCTGTTTGTCCGCAAGTTCAGCCACCTGAAATAAGTGACAAATCACAGCCATGTCCGGTCTGAGGGTGCAGCTCTCAAAGATATTTCGGTTTTGATGGTTTTAAGTCAAACTGGGTGCTGGCTGGAGGGCAGGAGGTGTTTCACTGTTGGCGCAGCAGGAAGGGCAAGGGTGGCAGTGCCTGGGATTGTTTGTATTCCTCAAAGCACAGATCCAGCAGCCAGGATGTGCCTCTGCCCTCTTGCTCAGCACCTGAATGCTCCAAACAAGGCCAGGATATGGTGAATCCACAGCCAGGAGAGCAGAGATGGGGAGGAGGCAGGGTCAGGAGAGAGAGAGCAGGGAAAAATTGCACCTGGGAGATAAAAGGGATTTCACAGGGAAAATAAGGGTTATGGGAATATCTTGGAGTCTTGATAAAAGGGCAAAAGAAGCCTTGGAGCTGTGGGACATGATATCAACTCCGTGAAGATTCACCCATTTCATGGAGATTCTTTGCCTTTTTTCCTGATCAAAGACCATTTTTCAAAGGTTGCTGGGGATGCAGAAATCCTTTCAGCGAATCCTCTGCCTTCCTTCATCTCTGCAGGCAGAGAGGCCTTATCAGACCTTGCCCTGGGAATGGATGTCCTGCCCAGTCTTCAAAGGTGCTGCTGGAAGTTGTGATCCTTGCAAATGCTCTGTGCAAAACCAGGGAGGTTCCTCCTCCTCGCTCTCCTTTTGCCACTGGGCATTTCTGCTCTTTCATTGTCTTCTTGGGGCTCAGCAGCTTGTTAGAGCTGACCCATGTGATCCCAGAATTGTTCTTGTACATCCAAATCGGGAGTGCTCACCTGGAAAAGGATCCAGGGAGACCTCAGAGCCTTTTCCAGTGCTTGGGGCTCCAGGAGAGCTGGAGAGGGACTGGGGACAAGGGATGGAGGGACAGGACACAGGGAATGGCTTCCCAGTGCCAGAGGGCAGGGAGAGATGGGATATTGGGAAGGAATTGTTCCCTGTGAGGGTGGTGAGGCACAGGTTGCCCAGAGAAGCTGTGGCTGTCCCTGGATCCCTGGAAGTGTCCAAGGCCAGGCTGGACAGGGCTTGGAGCAACCTGGGACAGTGGAAGGTGTCCCTGCCATGGCAGGGTGTTGGAATGTTTTGATCTTCAAGGTCCCTTCCAACCCAAACCATTCTATGGATCTGTGAAATTCCCTCAAGGAAGTGTTTTAGGGGTGATATTTCAATGCAGGAGAGGAATCTGAATAACTTCAATGGAGCTTTTGAGCTCCACCAGTTCACTCAGTCTGAGCTCTGTGTGCAGCAGCACTGTGAGATTCCCCACACAGAATTCCCCACCACAGAGGGGATGGGATGGGATGGGATGGGATGGGATGGGATGGGATGGGATGGGATG
>VZRM01009159.1:273220-287296 GCA_013397955.1 Grantiella picta | reverse complement strand
ATGGGATAATGGGATAATGGGATAATGGGATAATGGGATGAGATGGGATGGGATGGGATGGGATGGGATGGGATGGGATGGGATGGGATGGGATGGGATGAGCACGAAGCTTCAGGGGATTTTTGCGCTTTGATTCCTGTAGTATTTCCCCCTCTCCTCCAAATCCAGCCTGCAAACACCAGCCTTCACCTGAGGAGGGCATTTCCCACCTCCCTCCCTCTCCTGTAAGCTCTGAGAAACCAGGAAAAGAAGGAGAGGATTTAACAGAAACTGAAATAACCAAGCCCCAAAGTCATCTTGCAAAGCTGATCTTTTATCTGAGGAAGGGAGCAGCTCCTGAGCCCTCTTGATGCCTGCTGGGAATGTGATCCAAGCACTGATATTATCCAGGGGATCCCTGGCAGTGAGCTGAGGGTAAAACCCTCGGAGAACTAAAGAAACCTCCCTGTGTTTACTTATTTATCTGACTCTGTGTGCATGGGCAAGTTTGTTTGTATGTTTAGGGATTTCTGAGGGAACACAGGCTTGGATTTCCTTGCTGGCTGGGTTTATTTTCCTCTGGAAAGATCAGACTTCACCCCTCTAATTTAGGAAGATCTGAGTGCTGACAGTGACCAGACCCCCCCAGCTGCTTCCTCAGTGTCTCCATGGATGGTTGAGCAGCCTCTGGCTCTGGCTGGGTGTCCATATCCTTCCTAAACGAGGGAAAATCAGGCATTCCTGCCTTTTCCTTTCCTGCCAGCACACCGTACTGCCAAAGAAATGCAAAATCATCCCTTCCTGGCTGCAGGAATTAATAACCAGTTCATCGAGACAAATGAGACCAGGCTCTGCCTGTTCACGGCTCAGCAAACACCGACGCTCTGCTCTCCCAGCTCTGCTCCACACGTGATGCAGACAGAGCTGCAATGCTGCTCCCAGGGGGATACTGTCTCCCCCTGAGACCTCAGCCTCCTCAGTTTTCCAAGGTCTCCATCCCTGCAGGATTTCTGGGCACATCTCTGCTTCCCAGCCGGACTGTGGAATCCCTCAGGATGTGATTCCACAGCAATTTGGGAGGAGGAGCATCAGCCCCGAGAGGGACTGTCAGGATCCAGGTGGCACGGGCAGAAGGGGATGTAGGAAATCTCTGCAGGGTCACAGCACGATCCCTTGAGCCCACACTGGCCAAAGAGATGTTTTTTAGGGAGAGCCTATGGATGCAGCAGCTCTCCATGGGCTCATCCTCGAGTGCTTCCTTAGCATCCTCATCCCTGGAGTTAGGCACGCCAGGGAGGACACCCCAGCCTGGCCTTTGACATTCATTCACGGCCTTGCTGCTCTTTCTCACCCTGTCCCCAACACCCTGATCCTTTCTGATGCCCACTGTGCCAAGAGCTAATTGGTGTTATCGGTTTTAAGCTGATTCCCTGAGGGTTTCACCCCTGGATCTCCAGGATCTGGGGAAGGATGGGGCTATAGTTGTCACACTCAGCTCCTTCATGGCCACCCAACACAGCCAGGGGTGCTTTGGGCCAGGGGACAAGTCCAGGCACTGGACAGGTCATTGGTCAGTGTCCAGCCTGTGTCAGATCCTGGAAACACAGAATGGTTTGGATTGGAAAGGATCTTAAGGATCACCTCATTCCAACCCCTGGCAGCAGCACCTTCCACTATCCCAGGTTGCTCCAAGCCCTGTCCAACCTGGCCTTGGACACTTCCAGGGATCCAGGGGCAGCCACAGCTTCTCTGGGCAACCTCTGCCAGGGCCTCCCCACCCTCACAGGAAAGAATTTCCTTCCCCATATCCCACCCAAATATCCCATTTTCCAGTTTGAAGCCATTCCCTGTGTCCTGTCCCTCCATCCCTTGTCCCCAGTCCCTCTCCAGCTCTCCTGGAGCCCCTTTAGGCTCTGGCAGGAGCTCTGAGCTCTCCCTGGATCCTTCTCTTCTGCAGGCTGAACAACCCAACATTCTCAGTCCCCTCTGGATGCACTGATGGAAAAGCACTTGAGAAACATTTGTGGGAATGTGACATCTCTGAGGCTCACTGCTCTGTCAGATCAGGCTGGGATGAGGAGGCTCCAGAGCTGTTTTGGGGGGAGAGGGGGCGGGTGACAGTGGGATACACAATCAGCATCATTCCCAAGTGTTGTAGGAACAAAACAAACACTCCAAAAGCAGATTGTGCATCAGCGATCCAAACTGATACCAGGAAAAGGGAAATCAGGACAAGTGGGAAAATTCTACAAGGCGCAATTAATCAGATCCAAAAAATAAATCACAGCTCTGCCTCTGAGGCAGCCAGAGAAGCAGGGAAGCAGAAAACGAGGCTGAGCCTCTCCCTCTCCCCACACACCCAGCATGCAAATCCATCCTGAGCCATTTCTGGAGCAGCAGAAGGTCAGTAATTGATTCGGAGACCCGAATTTCTGACTACATCACGATGCAGATGTGCTTCCCAGCCCGCCCGGCGGCTGTGCAGCTCCCACTGCAGCAAATGAGCTCGGAATACCAATGGAGAGGGGAAGGAGCACACTCTTCCCTCGACAGGGGAGCAATGGGGAGACAAAAAACCTTTCCACGCTGAAATAACCCAGTTTTGTCTGGGGTTGCAACCTCCCTTCCCCGCCTCCCTTCACTCTCCAGAGCAAAATGCATGCTGGGGTTTCCCTTGCTGGGGTAAAAGGATGTTTGAGGAGAAGGAGGAGGAGCAAGGGATTCACCTGGGGCTGTTTTTAACTTGAGCTGGCTTCGGAAGTGATGCTGCAGCTTCAACAGTCAGAGTGGCTCTGGTCCTTCCCACATCTCAGGCATCCTTCGGGAAGGACTGGGAGCACAGTGAATGGAATTCCAGGGGTGAATCCGTGGTGGTGTGGTGGAGAATGGCTGCTCCTGGCTGTGGAGGCTGAGCACTGGCTGAAGAACCTCATCTCCCAGCCTGGATTTGAGCAAAAAATTTTGGGAACCCTTAAAAACACCCTGATTCCTGCATCACCCCTAGGGGTTATGGAGATTCAAGGAAGGGGTAAGAGAAATTCATGCAGGCTTGGCCTATCCATTGGAATTGAATGGAATCTCACTCAGGAAAACCTCACACTGAAGCCAAAAGTGCAAAAATGGGGCTCAGAGTGAAGATGAGTTCCTCCAAAATGAGATCCTGAGGAGGCAGAGTGCCTTCATCCCTTCCCACTGCAATCCTGCTCCCACTTGGCCCTTGCCACGAGCAGGATTACCCCAGCTGATGAGCCAGTGAGGGTTCTTGGGATGCTGCCACTCATCCTGGACGGAGAACCATGCCTTTGTGCAGGGTGATCCAAACCCCTGGGTTTGGGGCTTTGCTACCTGAACTCCTCAACCTCGGAGTGCAAAGCAGCTGCCAACAGAAGTGATGGCATTGGGAGCTTTTGCTGTGGTTTTTAAAAGTTCAGAGGTCCTCTAAGCCCAGGTTTGCGTGTTTTAAGCAGAGCAGGACCACCACACATATTCTTTATTTCTTCTTTAATTATTCCTTATTTAATCCCTTTCTTTCAAAGGGATCCACACTGATACAGGGGACAGATGGGCTGGGTGAGCTGAGAACCATTCTTACTCCCCCCTCCTCCTTGTTTGTACAAAGAGATGCCGCAAGGAAAGGCAAATATTTGACTGTTTGGGATGCTGAGGAAAGAGAAACTGGAACGTGAGCCAGCAAGCACCTCCTTACTCAAGCAGAGCTCTCTGTGGCACCAAAACAACCCTCCAGAGGGGCTGGAGGTCCTGGAGCCAGATAGAAGGCAGGACTGGAGGAAGAACATCTGCATCCTTTTCAAGCCTGTGCCTTCATCTCAGTCCCACAGCCAAGGGTGTTTCCAAGAGGAAAAAGGGTGTTGGAGGGGATGCTTGGGAGGGGAGAGGAGGAAACCTCCCTGGGAGACAACAGTGCAAGGAGTAGGCTTGGAAGTCTGGCGTAGAGGAGGAAAAAGGGATTTGGGAATGAAATATGCCATGAGGATCCATCTTCTGGCAGTGGCTGCTGAGGTGTTGTTTCAGTTCCAAGGAGATGCCCTTCCCCAAGGACAGCCAGCACAGATCTCCTCCCTCCCACCTGCCTGGGCTGCCAGGATGAGCTCTGGGCATCCCCTGTGGCCACTGAGGCTCCAGGGAGGGAGGGACAAGGTGGCTGAAGGTCACAGACAGTGGGACAGCCCATGGTGCAACACCACCCCGGAGTGATGCATTAGGATTTTTAGCCTCTGTATTTTCGTGTATCTGTAATTTTAGTGTATAACTCTGGACACCACACAGGGTGATAAAGCTGCTGTTCCCAGCATTTGAGACAAAACAATTCCTCTCAGCTGGAAAATCCAAGGACGCTTTGCTGCCTTGGAGTCCCAAAATATGTAAACAAAAGTGAATTGGGGGCAGCAAGCTTGGGATAATTGACATCATCAGCTGAAGGTGTAATTGGAGGATTAAGGCTTGATATGTTAATGGACAGAACTTATAAAATGTGAAAAACTCGTGACTCATCATCCATTTTGGGTGTAACCTCTCAAAAAGGCTCTGTCTGCCCTAAATGTGCCTGGAAGCCATCAATAAATTTATCTGCTTTTTATCCTCCTAACTTTGTCCAGCCTCTGTTTTAGGTTAGCCCTCTTCAGGCATCAGGAGCATGAACGTAAAATCATAGACTCTTCGAATCATTTAGGGTGGAAAAGACCTTTAAAATCATCGAGTCCAACAGTTCCCCCAGCACTGGCAAGCCCACCATTAACCCATGTCCCCAAGTGTCACATCTGCATGGCTTTTGAACACATCCATGGATGATGACTCCACTCCATCCCCGGGAAGGTTGTCCCAGTCCTTCTCACAAAATCTCCATGCATGCCAATAGATGTCCCAAGAAGTGCTCCAGGGAGAGGGAGGATTACAGGCTACTGAGAAATTTGTGTATCTTATATTTTTCAGGCTAGAGTAGTTTGTCTATTTTATATTTTTCACATTTTTCAGGGTTTTGAGGGTGTATTTATCGCTTGGTTTTTTTAATATATATAAATCCGTGTCCAAGAAGCTGCAAACATGAAAAGCCACTCTGAAGTGGGGGAATATTGGAAATAATTTATGTTGGAAAAGAGCTTTAAAAGCTTTGACTTCAACCATTCCCCCAACACTCACCCACGTCCCCAAGTGCCACATCCATCTTTTAAATCCCTCTGAGCTGCTGGCTTCACCACCCCTGGGCAGCCTGTTCCAATATCTGACCACCATTTCAGTGAAGAAATTGTTCCTAATATTCAACACAAACCTCCCCCGGGTCACGTTCAGCTCCAGAGCCTGGCTCTGCCCCTCTGATCTGTCCGAGGAAACATCCTGAAAATGAAAATTAAATGCTGTGGGCAGCCCCAGGCACAGTGCCAGCCCCACACAGGTGCACAACACAGAGCTTTGCACGCTTACAGCAGGGTTTTGGAGGTTTATCTGGGTCTGGAGGTGTCCACAGCTCACACAGGCACCCCAAAATCCTGTCCCTGCCGTCCACTCCTGGAAATGTCCCCTTCCCACCACCCACACCCCAAAGGTGGCACGATCCAGAGCCCTGCAGGAGAGCATGGCCATGTCCGAGTCTCAGCCAGGAATGCAGCACAGGGACATAATTTCCCAGAATATCCTGTACCAGCGAATTCTGGCCCTTCGCTCTGGCACATCCACCGGGCAGATGGTGGCAGGACGCGGCTCAGGTAGGGAGGCAGCTCCTCCACGCTCAAAATCCTCCCTTTTCCCTCTGCTTCCCGGCAAGAAATGGGCTGATTAGCACAAAATCCATGGCAACCCGGCCAGCAGCCTCGGAGAGAGCTCCTCGCTGCCTCCCCTGCTCAGAAAGCCTTTGTGTGCTGCTGGCACATCCCTCAAGCCCTCACTTTCTGCTCCCCTGGATTTCAGAGAGAGCAGCTTCGCTCTTCTCTTTCCCCCCGGGCAGGGCTGGCTGGGGAAGAGAAGATTCAGGTTTCCCCCTTACCTGTAAGGGATGCTTTTACTCCTTTGCCTGGGGAAACTGTGTAATCAGGATTTAGGGTTGTTCTGGAGCTGGGTAAATACCCTGGACTGACGCCCTGAAGAAAATGATTTTCACCTGCAGACAGCGCAGGGGAAAAAAGGAAAATCAGGCTGTGACTGCAAAAATCCTCTCAACAACCACCTGGCAATTACAGCTCAGGGTGTTCCCCTGAGAAAAGACCCTACAATAACACTCGGGCGTGGCCTCCTTTGAGGTTAAGGGCATTCCTGGAGCAGTGAAGTGGCATTTTTCCCCTCTGGGATTCACAGAGCATCCTGGCTAAAACCAGCCTGGAGTCCATGCCTTGCCTGAGGTCTGCAAGTGCAGCCTGCTGAGGATGAATCAATAGGAAAGGGGAATTTTCCTTTCCAAGCTATAACCAGCCTGGAGGGAATCCCCCCAAACCCTCTCTGATCGTTCTCACCGAGCCCACTCCACACATGAAAACCATTTTAGGAGCATCCCTTGCATCCATTCCTCTCCTTCCCTGAGGGAATTAGCCTCTGCAATGCGTGGAACCCACCAGGTACCCGGACAGGATAAATTGAATTTTTGCGTTCCGTGTTGGCAGAGATTCCTGCTATTCCCCCTGCTCCCCTTGGCAATCACCCTGGGAGACTGTGGTGAGCCCCCGAGGAATCACGAGCTGGCAGGAGCTTCCCAAATCCCAGCCAAGCAGCCCAACATCCCCCCGGGTTCTGCCAACAACCGATGGCAGAGGACCACAGCAGCAGCAACATCATCCCCTCGCCCCGAGGCTTCGAGTGAAAACACGGAAAAAGGGCAATTTTAGCAGTGGGTGCTGGGGCAGGGAATTTTCTGAGTGCTGCAGGAGGACCTAGGACGCCTGGCAGGATCCACGCCGTGTCTCGGCGTTCGAGTTGTCCTGCTGGAGCCTGGAGAGCTTTCTGAAGATAAGGCTGAGCCTGCAGCCCGGGCTGGCTGGAGCCCAGGAAGGCACAAAGAGGGCTTTGTGCTCAAGGGATGCTCAAGGGGATGGGGCAGAGGGTTTTGAGAGCCCAGAGACAAAACGGGGAGAAGCTCAAAGGGGACTTTGCTTTCTTTGCTCTCCGGGAGATGGAGGGGAGCTGCATTTTGGGATTAAAAAGCCGCAGGTGATCAAACCCCCGCGGGAAAGGCGAACAAAGAGGAACAGGGGGGAGAGGGGAAGGCAGAGCAAACACTCGGCGGGGATCTGATGGGAAAGAAAGGCGAGCAGAGCCCGGAGAGCTGGGAGGCTGAGCCGCGGTGGCACCTCTTGGTTCTGCCAGGATTGAACTCATTAAAAGCTGTGTTTCCTCTGGGTTGTGATGCTCGGGGTGGCCAGGCTGGAGATGGTACACGGTGAGAGAGATAGGGGGAGGAAGGCAGGGTGAAATCAAGGGAAAACATGTCCCTGTGTCCTTACAGGCTGGGCTGGGAGCTGGGAAACACAGGGGATCTGATGTGGGCAGGGGGCACCCAGAATCCCCCGTGCCACAAGCACTGAAGGGGAGGATTGCAGCTGAATTTTCATCGAGAGCTTGGCTTCAGTTCACAGAATCACAGGATGGTTTAGGTTGGAAAGGACCTTAAAGCTCATTTCATTCCAACTCCTGCCACAAGCAGGGACATCTTCCACTATTCCATGTTGATCCAAGCCCCATCCAACCTGGCCTTGGACACATCCAGGGATGGAGCAGCCGCAGATTCTCTGGGAAAGCTGTGCCAGGGCCTCACCACTCTCACAGCCAAGAATTTTTTCCCAATAGCTAATCTAAATCTCTCATTTTTTCTGTTGAAACTGTTCCCCTTGTCCTGTCACTATCTGCCTGTGTAAAAAGTTGTTAATTCCCTTTTTTGTTAGCTCCTTTAGGCACTGGCAGGAGCTCTGAGGTCTCCCTGCATCCTTCTCTTCTCCAGGTGAATACTCCCAGCTCTCCCAGCCTGGCTCCAGAGCAGAGGAGGAACATCTCCATGGCCTCCTCTAGATCTTCTCCAACAAATCCACGTCCTTAGCTGAGGATCCCAGAGGTGGATGCAGTATTTCAGGTGGGATGTCACAAGGGCAGAGTACAGGGAAAGTCCTTGGTCAACGCCTGTCCATGATCCCCGAAGTGTTTGACCTTCTGCTCATAAAGGAGGAGGAGCAGAGGACAACTGGGGTCAGGAGTGAGGCTCTCCAAGCTCTGAAATAACTGGACTTGCACCTGGAGAGAGGCTTGAGAAGCCAAGCTCTAGGCTGAGGGCTTTGGGTTTCAGGAGAGTCGACTTCAGCTTTTTTGGGGGATCTGTGAGTTACGGAGTGGAAAAGGTGTCCAAGACAGCTGGCTGATTTATTTTTAAAGAAAACTCATTCAGAGCTTGGCAACAAACCCTGCCTTTGCACATGAAAATCAGGAATTTCAGCACAAAGCCTCCTTGGCTAATTAAGACACTTCTTAGTGAGCTGAGCTGTTAAAAGGGAGCATAGAAGAAATGGAAATAAGGAGGGGAAATGAAAGAAGAGTGCAAATGCATGGCTTGGGGTACTTCGGGCTGAAAGCTCGAGGGCTGAGGAGCAGCTGGAGCAGACACTGGCCAGGGATGTGAAGAGTGGAAAAAAAGGGGTTTTCAAGTGTTTTAAGAGCCCACTTCAGGGAAAATGTGTGTGGATTGTTAAATGGGGGGACAGCCTAACAAAGGGGGATTATGGGAAAGGTTGAATGCCCTTTTTTGCCTCAGTTTCTGTAGGTCAGGCTTGCTCCAAGCTTCTGCACATAACGACAGTGTTTGGGAAGGAGAATAGCCGGCAGCTGGGGAAATAAAATTTTAGGGCCTATTTAGCGAAATGAAATGTGTTTACACCCATGAGATCGGATGAGAGAGCTCTGATGGAGCTCTTTGTTGGGATTGTGAGGCTGCTGCCTGTCATCTACAAAAAACTCGTGGTGTCTGACCTCTGCCCACCCTCAGGTGTCTCCAAGCATTACACACACCTTAAGAAAGGGAAAAAGGATTTGGAGAGCTCTGGAGCTCAGCCCCACCTCAGACTCTAGAAAAATCATGGAGCACGTCCTCTGGGAATTAATTTCATGACATGTGAAGAGCAAAAAGACCAGAACTCGTAGCCTCTGAGCTTCGTTCTCTGGAGGTTGGTGCCTAAGCTGCTCTGCAGAAACAGAATTCCTGGGAATTCCAGGTGAGAGGAAGCACACAAAGCAATCAGCTTTTCTTCTTCTGTGGCAACAGCTTTAAATTTGCACCAGGAGGAAGGCTGGCGTTTTGAGGATGTGAAGAAACCCCTCAGGACTGAAATCCTGGTGCGAAATCCTTTCCTTCCCTGCCAGATCTGGGAAGAAATCACGAACAATGGGGCAAATTTCACCTCGCCCTGTGGAATGTGGCAAATCTCGAGGTTTGTCTGCACCAGCATCACTCCCCGCCCTTGTTCCTCCCAAAGCTGGGATGTTAAAATGGTGAAAAACTCCAAAAAGGGCTTTTCCCAGGAAATTTGCCTGGGTATACGTAGCCAGCTCCTGGCTTGAAGTGTTCCTTGTAGCTCAGGGCAGGGGCTCAGCCTGGCTGGTGTGTGACATCCTGGCTCCTCCCACCCAGGGGACGCATGGAAGATCTTTTGGTGGTTTTTTTTTTGCCTGAAGGAGGGATTTCCAGGAGCACTGCACCCTGCCAGCCTTCACAGAGGTGCTGGAGGCTGCAGCTCCTCCCTGCAGAGCTCCTGGCACATCCTTCCTCTGCCATCCTCTCCTCCTGCATGGCAAGCAACTCTCCCCGATAAATAATTCCCTTTTCTTTTTGACTGATCGCATGCTGTTACTAGGAAACATCCTGGCATCCCTGGGATTGCAACTCAGAGCAGGCTGGCAGCTAATGAAGATAATTAAGATTTTATAATCACCTTTCTGAACACGCTGGCCAACCCTCCCCACGGGGGTCTGAGAGGGCTGGGGTCTTCTGTCTGTTCTGAGTGGACTTGGAAGAGACCCAAAGAAGGAAAAATCACTTCTTCAGGACTTTGCTGGTGTCTGTGCTGGGGCTGGGAGCAAACCAAAATCCATTTCCAGGCGCTGGATTTCAATGGACATCACAGTCCCTGGCATGGGTTAGGAATGGAACAACAATCCTCAGACAAATTTGGGACATTTCACAGGTCAGGGATATTTCTAAGTTGCAGTTTGGCTGTGGCTGCTGTTTTGTAATTAATAATATGGACTTGATTAGATTGGGCACTCATCCTTAGGTCAGAGAATGGGTCCTGGTTGCTGCTGAAGACACAGCTCTTCCTGTTCCCATCCAAACCAGCGATTCCACCTCTGGATGAGAGGTTTGTGTGTCACGAGTCAAGAAAACTTTGTCCCTAAAGCCTTGGCTTTAAAATGCGCTTGGGAATTGTCCCTTTCCACTATTTCTGAGTCATCAGTGATTGTAAAAAAGGATTATTGCACTCTGTCCTGGCTGAGATTCCTCAAGCAGTTTTTGCCCATCTGTGTGTGAACTGAGCAGCACCAGGGTCGTTCCTGTGCCCAGGACTCCAACAGGTTTATATGGTTAAACCCTCATGTCCCAGATGAGGCAGTGGCACCCAGGTTGGCAGTTTGGGATGATCCCTGGCACCCACAACTCCTGATTTCTCTAAAATCCCAGTCCCAGCAGCTTCCAGGGTGGTGAAGGACAAGCTGGGCACGCCAAGGTGATCCCACCTGGGAGTCCAGAAGGTGCTCAGCTGTACCTCAAACCGAGCATCCCCAGCATGGGGCATCCCACATCTCATTTCCCACCTTAAAATCAGAGCATAACCCTCCAGCCACCTTTCTGGGGTGGAAGGAAGGAGCTGACCTTTGCAGATCTCCACAGGGCACTGTCAGCAGCATTCCTGCTTCCCACTGAGCTGCCTCCTTGGCTACCCAGGCTGGGAGCTGAGGGCAACTCCCCGATCCAAGAGAGATCCCCTTGCAGCACATGGCATTTCTGGAGCAGCTCCTTCCTACCCCCATTGTTCCTGGGAAAGGCAGACAATGATCTAAGAATGCAAAACTCCTGAAACCCCTCCAGAAAGCCGAGATTTACGAGCAGCCTGTTCCAACTGGCAGAGGGAAACTGTCAGTGGAACAAAAACATTGTGTAATAACCTCCCCCCTCCCCTGATCCCCCTCTGGAGAGCTGAGAGCCTCAAGGGAGGGGGGAGGCCGGGGAAGGAGCAGTGGTGAGGCACTGAGCATCCTCATGGAATCGCAGAATGGATTGGGTGGAAAAGGAAAATAAAGATTATCACATTCCAACCTCCCTGCCATGGCAGGGACACCTTCCACTATCCCAGGTTGCTCCAAGCCCTGTCCAGCCTGGCCTTGGACACTTCCAGGGATCCAGGGGCAGCCACAGCTTTGGCATTGCAGACTCACCTCAGTGGCTGCCCCAGAGCATTTTAAAGCACATTTAGGTGCTGAAGGCAGCAGTGACCAGAATCGTTTGTCTGACCACAGGGACTCTGTAATATCCACCTTTTGCAAGGATGGGGCCACTCCAGCTCTTGGCTGTTTTGAGTGATGGGTGAATGAAAGTTGTCTCTTGATCCTCCTCCATAAAAACAGACTGAAAATACGAGAGATGGGAGACTGAAATCAGGACTTTTACCCAAATTCAATCATTGCTTACCTTGAAATTCCACATTCACATTTCACCTTAACTTCCCAACCATCGGATCCTGGGGCTCCCAGGAGTGAGTGTGACCATCCAGGACTCAGGACTGTCCCCTGCAGAGGGACGGGATGTGCTGGTGCCAATCAGCTTGCCAGATTTCCCACGTCACGCAGAGATGAGTGAGGATTTTAGGAGCCATCTGCACATTTTTGGGTGCTGCTCCTCCTTGGAGCTGCTGCACTGCTCCTCTGGCCACCATCTGGTTTGTAAGTGATGCCAGAGGGGAGGTTTCTCCCGCGATTTTGGGATGTCTCATTCCCACGTGTGCATCCCCTCAGACACAACACTTGGTTGTAAAACGAGTGAGTCTGACTCGGTTCTGGTGTGGAGCCTGACACCTCCTCCTCACAATCCCTTGTTTTTTCCTTCCCCCTCCTCTGTCTGCCTTGATCTGAAAGAAAACCCACTCAGCACACAGAGCCAGGCTGTGAAATAAACCCACGAGGTGCTGGGAATACTCCAGCTGGGATTTTATTTTCCATATATATAAAAGAGGTAAAGCTGTGATAGCTGAAATACTGTGCAGCAGAGGCAATCTGAAAATTCAGTCTTCAAGTCCTTAAATGTGTCATTCCTTGGCTTTTGTGGTGTGAGGGGACCCAGGGTGACATTTCTGTGATGGTGTCTCCGCTGAATTTAATTAAGGTTTTATGGGGGTGATTGTGGGAGACCTCGAATCACTCACAGATTATGGGATAGCACTTCCCAGTGCCTGAGGAGTGAGGAATGAGACACTTTCCTGGGAGCAATGACCATTTTCATCATTTCTGCTTTGGGGCTGTGACAAAAAGGAACAAGGTCCTGTCCATTCGTAGGTCGTGGCAGCCGTGCCAGGGAGAGCAGCCAGTTAAACCTAAGGTAAAATGTGCATAATTTGTTTGTGCTTCCTCTTAATTGAACCGGGGGAAGTGGGGGAAAAAAAAAAAAAAAAAAAAGAAAGCCGAGTCAATTAATTTTTAACTGATTTCTTCATGGTGAAAAATGTAGAGCTTTGGACTGACTGACTAAAACTTCAGGGATTTGGTCTAGCGGAAAAAGAGAAAGTGGGAAAAGTTTCATTAAGGCTCTTACGAGGTAAGTTTTCTGACTGTTAATAGGAAAACAATATTTGAATGAAAATGAAGTTGTTAATGTCTCAGTTTCAATTTAAGATTTTCAGAACTATTTTTGCAGATTCCCAGAATGGTTTGGGTTAGAAAGGACCATAAATATTATTCAGTTCCAACCTCCTGCCATGGGCAGGGACACCTTCCACTGTCCCAGGTTGCTCCAAGCCCTGTCCAGCCTGGCCTTGGACACTTCCAGGGATCCAGGGGCAGCCACAGCTTCTCTGGGAAACCTGTGCCAGGGCCTCACCACCCGCATAGGGAAGAATTTCCTCCTAAGCACAGAATTTTAAGCAAAGTGTTTGAGTAAAAGCAAAATTTATCCAATTAAAATACTAGACTGATTTTGCCCCTCTTCAAAATTTGCACTGAGCTTTGGGGTGCAAGGAAAAACAATCTGAAATTTTATCTGCTGGTTAGCCTGGAGAAATCCATGGTCCTGCAGTCTGGCCACGTAAATTAAAAATGCAGTTAATTATTGCAATGGGCTGGCCTCAGACTGGCTCTTCCATTCCAGGAGGAATGTGTCTCACTGCTGGGTGGTGAGGACAACGCTGGAATCAGTGCCCAGAAGATTCCTGTTTCCAAGAGAAGGAGCAGCAGCCAGCAGGACTCCAGATGGAGATGCAGCCTTGGTTTGCTGGTCCGCAAAAAGGCATTGTCAGGATGGTCCTCAGAAGCATCAGCCTTGATTTCCACCAGCTTTTCTCTCCAGACATCTGGGAAAGGGAATGTGGCTCTGAGCCACAGGAGAGGAACCAGAGCTTGAGGGCTTGAATGATCTCACTGAGGAGAGCTGAGACCTACAGGCTCCTTTCTGGGAATGTTTTGGTAGGAGCAATGATTGTCCTCATGTTTCTCAAAGCTGACCCAACATTTGGGTGACTCCTTATTTTAAACAAAGTTCAGCAAACATCAGACCTACTTCTATTTATTTTTCCTCCCTAATCTGATATATTTAAAGTGTCTGGTCCCACTTTTCACTCAGTGGCTAACTAACATAAACCATAAAATTTGTGGGGTTCTTCTCTCTCTTTCTTTCTTCTTTCTTTCTTTCCTTTCGTTCTCTTTCTTTTTTTCTCTTTTTCTCTCTTTTCTTTTTCTTTCTTTCTCTCTTTTCTTTTTCTCTCTTTCTCCTTCTCTTTCTCTTTTTTCTCTTTCTCTTTTTTCTTTCTTTTCTTTCTTTCTCCTTCTCCTTCTCTTTTCTTTTTTCTTTCTTTCTCCTTGTCTTTTTCTTTTTCTTTCTCTTTCTCTTTTCTTTTTCTTTCTTTTCTTTCT
>VZRM01009159.1:211685-273047 GCA_013397955.1 Grantiella picta | reverse complement strand
TCTCCTCTCCTCTCCTCTCTCCTCTTCTTTCTCTTTCTCTTTCTCTTTCTCTTTCTCTTTCTCTTTCTCTTTCTCTTTCTCTTTCTCTTTCTCTTTCTCTCTTTCTCTCCTATACATTTTTGTCCAAATACACCGTAAGTGCTCCCACCTTATTTTCCTCCCATCTCCTCCAGACTGCCAGGTGTATCTGATGGGTGTGAGTGAATTCAAAAACCTGACAGAAAACCTGGCACACCTGTAATCCCAGAATGCACCATCCTGCTGCTTCCCCGACACAGTGAGAGACCAGAGGCAGAAATCAATACAGACAGAGCTTTTATAATTAAAAAAAATTGTGCATTTCGACAAACAGCTGGCAGTTATACCCATCCCCCATCCCCCTTAATGCAGAAAATACACGTCTGGAACCCAGACGTCTGATTTTCTAATGCCACGTGTAATGACCCCCTAAGACTGTGCTTGAATTAACCTCCTGCTTTTGGCTACCAGAGCAGAGCCCAAAGGCAGGTCCACCCTGTACTCCACTCCAGCTGACCCTAGAGAGAACCAATCCCCCTCTTCCAAGGCATTATTTTCACTGAAAAGCCGTAATTTTCTGCCTTTTGATTGAAAACGCCTCTGAAAATCAACATGTGGGACACAAACTGATTAATTTTTATGGAAAAAGTAAACAAAGAAGAATTTTAATGAGGTGGGGCATTTTTTTTTTTCCAAGATGTCCATGGGGAAATAAGGCTGTTTCTAGTAAACTAAACGGCACCGTGGCTGGTTGTCTTGTCCAGAGGCCAAGTGCAAGTCTGGTCACAACCCAAAATAAACCCTCCTCACCTGGGGAGCACAAGATTTAGCACCCAGGCGTGGTGCTGATGGTACAGACAAAGCTCTGGCGCCTAAAATTCCTCCTTCCTTAGCAGAAAGAAAAGATACTCAGGGAGCTTTGGAGTGGATGGGAAGCATCACTGAGGGGTTGTGGGGGACAGAGGCCCCACGTGCCTGTGAACCCCTCTGTGACATTCATTTGTCCCTCCCAGGGACACCTGTGGAGGCACACGAATTATTTACCTTCTCTGCACCAACCTGAAACTCCCCACAGAACCCCAAGTCTGGAAACCTCATCGCATCTTCCCAGGCACGTCGGAGTCTCACCAAATCCCAGTTCCCATCCCATTTTTGGAACAAAGGCATGAATCCACCCTGGAGCCTCCCAGGAGAGGCTCGCATGCACACACACAGCGACTGAAACACACACAGAGCTCACAGACAGGACAGGCACATCGACACGGCCACAGCTTCCAGAGCAGAGGGATTGCACCTCCTGCTCCTTCCCAGGGATTTGGGTCGGTGCTGTGGACACAGCCAGGTCTTCTCAGCTCCTGCTCGGGTGGGGAGCAGAGTTGGGCTGCGTTTGTAGAAGGGTTTGGGTTGGACAGAACCATAAAGATCATCTCATTCCAACCCACCATGGATTGTTCCACTCCGACAGGGTCAGCAGTGGTGTGGGCACAGGAGAGAGAGCCTGAAGGCACCCATGGGTGCCAAATGTCCCAAAACTGCCACAGCAAGGCCTCTGGAGTCCCTGGAGCAGCGCCAGAGGTCTCTGCCCCCCGTGCAAGGTACAGGGAGCTGTGTGCACTGAAAGGCAGGAAAATACAGCATCCAGAACCATATCTGCTGGGCAGGGATTAGGGATTCCCTAATCCCCGTGGTGCTGCAGGTCCAAAGCTCATCACAGCAATTCCTGCCTTAAATTTTGTAGTCCCCTTTTGAGTTCCAAAAGTCCCTTTTCTCCTCTTGAAGTTCCTCTCTCTCTGATGGAGGTGTGTTGCTACAGAGGATCCAGGATTTGCTGGTGCTGCTGTTGGGGGTTGTCAGCCTGGGGTGATTTCTCTGACAGAAGATGTCTTGGGTACAACGCTGCCTCCCCTGCAGGGAGAACCACGCGGTGTCCTGTGGCTGACAACAGGACCCAACAGGATCAGAAACGTGTATTGCTCTGGGTTTGACTTCCAGGGCACACAGGAGACTTCTGGTCAGCTGGAATCTCTGTTTGAATGTGCCCATGGTGAGTTTGTGATCTACACCACAGGCAAAACGAAGCTGTAGTGCCCTGGACTCCACGGAGCAACCCGACAAACACATCTCCTCGCCACTTCTTGGGGTTGGTACCATTTCACCCACAGTCCTTTGCTTTGCTTCCCACTGGAAATCAACTTCCCACCTGGAACAGCCCCACGGACCCTGTGCTTGGACCAGCAGAGGCTGAGGGTTGGTGCTCAAGGAGACATCCACGGAGCAGAGGGACATTGTTGCTCCAGCCTGGGAGGAGGGGAAGGGGAAGGGAAAAGGGATTTTGCTTTGAGGCTGAGCTTTGACCCCTCCTTTGAATTTCGACCACAACCACCCACACTGAGCTGCATCCAGAGGAGGGAAGAGGAGGAGAAGGGACTTGGCAAAGGCTGAGTGCACACGCTGGGTTTGGATGCTCTCCAGGCCTCCTCCATGCAGGTCCTGCATCACCACGAGCATCCCCAGCCTGGCCCAGCGCCCACCTCTCCGCTGCCACCAACACCAGCTGCCGGTGTTTGCTGTTTCCCTGTTTGCTCCCATTCCCTCTGCTCCTCCTCGGCCTCTCCTCACCCAGCCATGAGGCAGAGAGATCCCTCTCCCTCTTTCTCCCCATCCTTCCCTCTCCTTCCCCCCGTTCAGCACAGTGAGAACCGGCGGGAGTTGATGTTCATCTTGGTGACCCCGATGAGCTTGAGGGGCGTGGAGAGGCTGAAGGAGCTGACGAGGGGGAAGTCACAGAAGAGGTCGGCGAGTTCGTCCCTCTCCTCCAGCTCGTAGGTGGCATCGTTGAGCATTCTCTGGTGCAGGTGACACGTCTGCTCGATCTTCAGCTTGTTGATGTCGCTGCGCAGGCGCATGAGCTGCCGGGCCAGCTGCTGGTCCTGCAGGCGCATTTCTGCCTGGAATGGGGAGGGAAGAGGGTTTTTATTGGGAAATTTGCTGCCCCTTGCTCTAGGCTGCACGGGATCGTGGGGAACGGAAGGATGGTGAGGTGATGGAACAAGGCTGGTGAAGGGTCTGGAGCATAATCCCTAGGAGGAGTGGCTGATGGAGATGGGGTTGTGTATCCTGGAGAAAAGGAGGATCAGCAGAGGTCTAATATCTCTCTACAACTCCCTGGCAGGAGGGTGCAGCCAGGTGGGGCTCAGTCTCTTCTCCCAGGCAATCAGCGACAGGATGAGAGGACACAGCCTTAAGCTGCACCAGGGGAAGTTTAGGCTGGACATTAGGAAAAAAATTATTTATTTACAGAAAGAGTGATTGGGCATTGGAATGGGCTGCCCAGGGAGGGGGTGGAGTCACCATCCCCGGAGGTGTTTAAAAGCAGACTGGATGTGGCACTCAGTGCCATGGTGTGTTGATAAGGTGGTGTTTGGTCATAGGTTGGACTCAGTGATCTCAAAGGTCTTTTCCAATTTTAATGATTCTGTGATTCTCTGGACTCATCTAGAGATGCTCAGTCTGGGAGGGAGATGGGGATCTTCCAAGCTGGCAATGCATCCCAAAAAAATACCAGCTCAGGATGGAGAATTTTTAACAATTGAGAAAGTCTGTCCCTGCTCATTTTTTCAGGAGCACCAGGAAACTGGAATTCAAGCCATGCCAAGGCTGTTGGCTTGGGTATCCGTCAGGCTTCAGAGCCTCCCTCTCAACATTAAACAAAGCCCAAATTAATTTTGCTCAGAAGGCAGCAGCCACAGGGAGACGGAGCAATCAGAGGTGGAAAGGACCAATTAAAAGAACACCAAATGACTGATCCCCAAATACTCAGTCTGAGTTTCCAGACTGCATAAATCAGAGCTGGTCCATGACAGTCTCCACCTCCACCCATGGCTTATCTTATCTCAGTGATTTGAAGTGGCTCTCAGGATGGGACCTCCATGATTTCCCACAGGAGAGAGAATCACCATCTCCAGGCTAGTGATCTAAGTGTTTTTTGGAAGTATTTTTTTCTCCCCTGGCACCTGGCTTGGGAAGGTGGAAGATTCAGAAGTAATAAAAGAGGTCTTTTATTTTTTTTTTTTAATCCAACTCATAATTAAGCAGAAAGTTCATTGCCCCACGATGCTGTGGGTAGTGAAGGAAGGAGGTGAACACTTGGTGCAGAAATCAGCCTTTGGCTGAGGAACAGGAGCAGGCAGGGCTGGAAAAGCAGATGCCAAGATGACAAACCCCACTTCTCATCCCACTTCCCTCCTCACCAAAAAAACAAACCACAAAAGCTGCAAAGAAAAGAAGGTGGTGGGAGAGAAGCCAAACAGGCCCACCAGAAGGAGTGGAATAGGATGATCTCTAAAGCCCCTTCCTACTCAGGCAGTTCCAGGATTCTGTGATTCTAGGTTTTGGGATACAGACCACTTTCCCGGATTTTAACAACATGGATGTGACCAGAGAATATCAGTTTGCCTCCAGGCCTGAAAATCAGCTGCTCATTTTATGGGTAGAGATGTAGCTCTGGGATACAGGGAGTAAATTATTCCTGGCCTAGTGGCTTGAAGATGCAGAAGGGAAGGGCAGAAGGGAAAATTCCCTGTGAGAGACTCCACAGAAACCCTAATATTCCTACATGAGACTTTTCCATGCCTGACACAAGGGCTGCTGCAGGCAGGGTGTGAACCAAAGCAGCCTCGGGTTGCTTTAACTCGTGTCACAATCCCTCCTCCTCCAGGCAATTACAGAATCATGGAATGGTTTGGGCTGGAAGTGACCTTAAAGCTCATCCAGTTCCACTCCTGCCATGGGCAGGGACACCTTCCACTGTCCCAGGTTGCTCCAAGCCCTGTCCAGCCTGGCCTTGGACACTTCCAGGGATCCAGGGGCAGCCACAGCTTCTCACCACCCTCATGGAGAAGAATTTCTTCCTAATATCTCATCTAAAGCCCTTCAAACCCAAACCATTGTATGATTCTCTGACACTACAGAGGCATCCTGGAGGACTTTGCCTGATGCTCCCAGCCAGCAGTTGGATTCCAGCCTGGCTGTCTCTGGAGAGGATTAAGTCACCTTTGTACCAATCTCTGAGTGAATCTCTCTCTCTCAGGAAATCTCTCTCAAATTGTTAGCAGGGTGGTGGCCATTTACTTTTTTTTTAAATAAAAAACCCACTATTTCCTCTCAGACCTCATAACCTGTGCCCCCAGCAGAGCAATGCCACTCGGCAGGTTTTTATCCTCCCACATGAGTTGCAATTAAAAAAAAAAAAAATTGTTGATATTTTTCCCTGTCTCACAACAAATGCTGACATTTTATCAGGGAGGAGATCACAGGTGTTATTGAGGTGACCCTGGGTCATTCTTTCCTCTCGGTGTATCAAGTTACGTAAGACATTCCAACAAAGGCTTTCATTGAATATTTTGAAGAATGTGGGATTAAAAAAGCCTCTGCTGCCAGAAAAAAAAGCATTTAAAAGAGAATTATGAGGCCATTGTGCAGAGGGCTATGAGCTGTAGGTGCTTTTTTCCTCCTGCAAACCAGCTTTACATTTTTTGACTGGTTCTTGTTTTCCCTCTCTTTTGAGGAAGCTGTTTGATTTCATGCAAGATGGAAGACAAAACCCTTCCTGAAATAAAGATAAGGAACAAAGCCTGGCAATGGTTGACTAATGGTTGATGTGTGGATGTGGCAACTGGGGACATGGATCACTGGTGGCCTTGGCAGTGCTGGGCTAACAGCTGGACTCAATGATCTTTGTGGGCTTTTCCAACCTTTAAAATTCCATGTTTTCATGAGAGAATGATGTGCACAAGGAGGAGATGGCACATGGGATGAAGGCTGTGACTGCCTTGTCTTCCTGAGGGCTTGGGAGCTCCTTGCCTGGTGACAGGTCCTGTGGTGGCAGCTCCACGGGGTGACAACTGGGCAGAGGGTGGAGCACTGGAAAACTGGGCTGCTCTGCAGGGCAGAAACTCTCACTCCCCACACTTATCCCTGAGGCTTGGCTTGAGATGCAAATCCCAAATTCTGCATGGAGTTGTCCCATTACACACTGTTCAAACCCTCCCAGAATATCAGAGGAATTTCAGCCAGAACCCAGAAACCCTCATTTTGCTTCCCTTTCCCAGAGGCTCTGCACAAATACTAAAAACATTCCCCACATCCCACGCTGAGGACCAAACAATCGCTGGGAAGGATGAGTGATGTCCCTTTAAAAGCAGCACTGTCAGGCCAGCAGAGCTCCACAAAGCTGCCTGGGAGTGAATAATGGGATTACAGAGGCCACATCACGGGAGGCTGTGGGGTTTTGGTGTGCACAGTTCACCCACGGGTAACTCCACACTCCAGTTCATCCCAGTGGGACGCCAGCAGGATCCCACACATGGACTGCAATGTCCTGGAAAAACCTGTGGGGAGCATTCAGCACAAGCCAGGAATTTTATTTCCTTTGATCATCTCATGGCCAGGGCAGGAAGAGCCTTAGGTGCGTTTTGCTCATAAAAACCAACTTTTTAACACGTTCTGCCTCATCCTGCACACCCAGATCCAGGTTTTTCTCACCAGCGTGGTTGGGGAATGCTGTTGGGATGGACAGCATGCTGGGTTGAGCTTCCCAGGGTGGAAGGGGGAAGCAAATTCAGGTCCTTCCTGGCAGAGAAGCAACAGCTGGATTGAAGTGCAAAGCTGGACCACAGCACCTTGTGAACCCAGGGAGGATTTGCTGTTTGGATTGAGCCTCAGAGTCTCCCAGGGATGTTTAATAAGGGTGAGAGAGAGAAAACTTTGGATGTATTCTTTCCTATTTCCTCAGCCCAAATAGCTACAAGCAGTTGCCTTAAATTTTGCCTTCAACAGGCAGAAAGACCAAAAATTTTCCCGTTTCCAGCAATCCATCTTTCCCCTGCATTGCTAGTGGGGGGATTTTTCAGCAGGGAGCACCTCAGGGCATGGAGATATGGAGCTCTTTTTGATTTCTCTCTCCTCCCAAAAGAGAAGAGTCCCAAGGATGAAGTCCCAGCCTGGTTCATGAAGCTCAGGGGGATGGTCTGAGGAGAGGCAGCTGCTCCCACAGGGCCAGGCCTCTTCATTTCCAAAAGACCAAAAGAAACTGAAATCTAAATTGGTCCTTTCCTGAGTGCAGCTGCTCAGATTCAAGCACGGAGAAGCACAGGCCACGTCTCAGATCCTTGCCAAACCCTTCAGACAAGTCCACATGGTCTGTGTTTTGGTTTGGGGCTTCTTCAAAGGTGCTCAGATGCCACCCTGTCATGGCTAATTTTAGGTGCTCACGCCCTTGTGGTGCAACCCACACCCCAGACGAGGTATCCCAGCTCCTTCTGCAGTGCCTGGGAGTTCCCCACCACCAAATCCCAGGATGCCTTTGCCAGCTGGACCGTGCAAAGCCTGTTGTGGGTCCCAAATCCCACTGTTCCTCGGGGTTGGCCCTGTGTTGGAGCTCTCTCTCCCCAAAATGGGGTCGCTGCACCCAAACTGATCCTTTGGGATGCTCCTGTTTCCATGATGACTCCTAAACTCTTCCCTAGTTTCAGCAATTGAACAGTGGAGATCACAGAGTCACAGAATGGTTTGGGTTGGAAGGGAAAATAAAGCTCATCTCCTTCCACCCCACACCTTCCACTATCCCAGGTTGCTCCAAGCCCTGTCCAGCCTGGCCTTGGACACTTCCAGGGATCCAGGGGCAGCCACAGCTTCTCTGGGCAGCCTGTGCCAGGGCCTCACAATAAGGGAATTTTTTACTGCATCATTATTTAAATTCACCCAAGCACTTGCTCAGCCAATATGAGTATCCCAAATGGAAATACAAGTGCTTAGTATTTAGTAATAAATGTCTGAGCAACAGGATACTGGTGTTTTACGATTTCCCTGGAGAGAACATCAGGCATTTGTGCTCCTTTTTCAAGTTTTTCCTGCATTCTGGCTCACACCCCTCTGATCTGAGTGCCAAACGGGTGAATTTGAGACAGAAAACTCATTTTCCTAATGGGACAAAGTTAGAACTGTTCTAAGATATCACTGTTCATAGGTTGGTACTTAAGCCATACTTCAGAGGGAAAGGACTTTGAGTGCTTCACTTTGTAACTTGTAAAACCTGTCAAATCTCAAAAATAAAGAGTGTGACCCTTCCAGTCCTCAAGTCTGTCACCATCCCCAGGTTTTGCTCTCAGCTCAGATGAAGAGCTGCCACACTTGACAGTGCTAAGGCAACTCAAGGGCAGAGGAGAGGCAGGAGGAGCAGAAATTCTCCAGCCCTGGGGCAGCTCAGCACACGCTGAGAGCTGCAATTTGCTCCCACACCTCCACAGAGCCTCTCAGCACAAAAACAAGAGCAGTTTGCATGTCTGGATAAATCAGCTTCTCGGGGCCAGGCTCTCAGCAGGGCACAGCTGACTTGGCTGGCTGTGGGTTTATGGCAGTCCTACGAACCAGGGACAGGGACAGGTCATGTGAGGTGACAGGCCAAGAAAAGCAGATGGACAAGAAAACCTTGGGTTTGTCTTTTGCTTCACTTCTGAACGTGAGCAGCCTGAACCTGGCTGAAGCTAGGTCAGAGCAGACTCTGGAGACAGAGAAGAAAATTCCTTGCAGTGTCAGATGCTGCCTTTTGTGTGGATTGGGAGTAAGGAGAGATAGGGCAAGAGGAAACAGCCTCAAGTTGCACCAAGAGAGGTTTAAATAGGATATTAGGAATAATTTCTTCACTGAAAGGGTTGTCCAGCCCTGGCACAGCTGCCCAGTGCAGTGGAGCAATCACCATCCCTGGAGGGATATAAAAGCCATGTGGATGTGGCCCTTGGGGACATGGTTTAGTGGTGGCCTTGGCAGTGCTGGGGAATGGTTGGACTCAATACTCTTAGAGGACTTTCCCAACCTAAAACCCTTCTATGATATCACTAAATTTAATTTCCTGCCTCTACTGCTTTTGGCTGGGATAGAGTTAAATCCCAAACAGGGTGGTCCTGTACCAGCTGCCTGTTGGGAGCAGTCCCCAGCATGTGCAAACTCCTGAAGCTCCCAGTGCTTGGCAGGATGCTCCCTGGGACAAGCCAGAACCATTCCAGGGCGATGCTGTGGAAACAACCCAGCCTGAACATGCCAGGAGCTGTGCTGAGAGTTGGGGGAGAAGGAGCTGCACCCTCTGCATTTCACTCAGTGAGGTCATGGCTGCTGCACTTCTTCCCAGCATGGAAATAACTCACCAGCTCCACATTCACTATCTTTTGCTCTTTCATTTGATAGAGCAACCCTACAGACCCTAAATAACCATATCATAGGGACCTTAAAGTTCATCTTGTTCCACCCTGGCATGGGCAGGGACAATTTCTACTATCCCAGGTTGCTCCAAGCCCTGTCCAGCCTGGCCTTGGACACTTCCAGGGATCCAGGGGCAGCCACAGCTTCTCTGGGCAGCCTGTGCCAGGGCCTCACCACCTTCACAGGAAGAATTCTTTCCCAATATCCCATCCATCCCTGCCCTCTGGCAGTGGGAAGCCATTCCCTCTTGTCCTGTTGCTCCAGGCCCTTCTACAAAGTCCTTCTCTATCTATTCTGTAGGCTCCCTTCAGGAACTGGAAGACCAAAATTTGGTCATCCCAAAGCCTTTTCCAGGCTGAACAATCCCAACTCTCCCAGTCTGTCCTCACAGCAGAGCTGCTCCATCCCTTTGATCATCTCCGTGGTCTCCTCCGGACTCTCTCCAGCAGCTCCAGGTCCTTCCTGTGCTGAACCCCAGACCTGGAGCAGCTCTGCAGGTGAGGTCTCACCTGAGCAGGGCAGAGGAGCAGAATCCCTCTTTTTCTGCTGCCCACACCGGGGGATCAGCCCAGGCTCTGGCTGGTTTCTGGATTTCACCCTGCTATAAAACCTTCCTGATGGCTTTCCTACCACAACATGAGCAAAAAACAGGGAACAATCCTGGCTGTGTTGGGATATTTGGGAGGTTGTTCCTTTATTTGACAAGAAACTGGATTTCACCCTTGAAATGTAATGTGAAATGCACCTTTTGGTTCCAGCAGCGTGTGATGGGATGGCCTGGCTGTGCTCTCTCTGCCTGCTGGCAGCTCTTACCCACACTCGTGCCTCCAGCACAGCTATTTCCCCCTGTGGTCAGTCAAAAAAAAATGCTCTCTCTTTTGGGGAAATTGTTCTAAATTACCAGTCACATCCAGATCCAGCAAGGAGCGGTATAATTAAGTGGCTGGAAAATGGAAAGTGAGGAACAATTAGGGTTTGCTTGGCCTTTTCTTTAATTTAAACTTTCAGTTTTTGACAGATGGTGGTTTAGATACCACACCCCAGTCTAAGGGGTAGAATCAGACTCTGAGACAATTTATACTTCCATCATGGGCAGAGATTGAAAGAAAACCCCAAAATGTTTTAAAATCCAGGGCTCTGGGAAGAAAATTTGCTTCTTGCTATCTTTGGGCATCTTGAGGTTCAGGGTTTACATCAAGTGTGAATTTGAGATTGCACCCAGATTCAGGTCACAGATCTGGAGCTGAGGTTCTCCAGAGCTCTGAGGGGTTGTAGGGGATCTTCTTAAAGCTTTTCCTAATAGTCCTGGATCCCTGAAAGCCGGGATCCTGAGAAACAAAGTCACCAAAATGCAGAATCCAGCACCACCTCTGCAAATAAATCCTCAGGAGATCAGTGGAGCTGGGTGAACGCAGCAACAGAAAGTTGACAAATCAACACTATCTGCAGCAAAAGTTGCAAAGAAATCTTTAAAACTATTTTTCATTGTTGTCAGAGGTTTTTCCCTCACAGATTTCAGTGCTTTTCAAAAACAAAGCATCTGCACGGGAACATTTTCACAAGTATTGGCCACAAGTGATGTCCCAGGCAGCGTCGCAAATATTCCTGCTGGGACTCACAGGCAAAATTCCAACTGGGCAACAGGAACAAAGCCACGTGTCATGAGTCACTTCCAGTGATTTGGGCCAAATAATACAGACTTTTCATGCCAGTGAGGAGAAGGGAAGGATCACTGGGAAGTGTTTTTGGTGTCTGGTTGCTTCTACCCTTGTGAAGAGCACCTGGACTCATTGTCCAGCCCTGAATTCAGCTGCCCTGACAGGGACATGTCCATCCTATCAACATCCAGAAAATCATAGAATACCCTGAGTTGGAAGGGACCTACAAGGATCATCAAGTCCAACTCCTGGCCCTGCATGGGACAACCCCAAAATCACTCCACATGCCTGAGAGTGTTTTTCAAACATTTCTTGAGCTCTGTCAGGCTTGGTGCACCCATGCTTCTTCCTGGGATTTATCCCCAGGCTGTGCTGACTCCTGAGCTGGGCTGGGAGCTGCCTGGGTCAGGTCTAGGATAAATTTGTGCCAAAGATCGTGATAGCAACGTGACATAAAAAAGGTGAATTCCAGCCCTCTTGCCCTGGCTCTGTGGATTTTCCTAGCAAACATTCCTAGAAAAGACAAAGCATTTTTTCCCCCTCTTTCTCTGTGAAACGTCCAGTGCATAACTAGCAGAAATAAACAGATATGTGAGACAAGGCCCCAGGCTGGGATGAAATGTGAACTGGATTTGAATCAAACAAAAGCCAACAGAGGATGGAGCTGGAAGAGCCAGGTGTGCAAAAGACAATGACTGATGGAAAACACAATGACAGATTGTTGCCTTTCCACCTGGGGCTGAAGGCAGGTAGGAACAAGGAGCTTCCGCACTCTTTTTTATTTCTATCCCTCTTGAAAATCTGTGCTCACAGGGACAGGCAGTCACTTACCAGCTCCTTCCTGAGCCACGTCAAAGCTTCGTCGATGCTCTCAAAGCCACCTATCCTCCCTGAGGTGACAGTCCCCTTGTCCTGGGCAGGGCTCCCGTTGAGGTGCAGCTGCACCTTCCTCAAGGGGACAGTCTCCCCCGGGGTCTTTTTGCCCTTGGTGGCCTCGTCCTCCCCATCTCCCTCGGCCTGGGGGCTCTTCCAAGCCTGCTCCTCCAGCTTTGCCTTCCATTCCAGGTAGGAAGGACGCCTGGTCTCCAGCCTCAGCTTCTCTGTCAATGCCTTGAGGGTCCTCAGGTGGTCATCTGGAGGGGGAACCCCTCCAGAGCCAGAATCCACGCTGTCCAGAGCCTCTTCTATTTGGATTTGGGGGACAGACATCCTCTCTGGGAGTCCAAAGGCATAGAGGTGGGCTGGAAAGGGGCAGGGATGGAGATGAGAAGCCTCAAGGTTTGACCAGGTGTCGCAGGGTGCTCAACACAGCTCCTTGGAGGGTGGCTGAGGTGTGGACTTCTGCTCAAGCACCACTCCAGCCTTGGATGAACACCTGGGAAAGAAAAAAAAAAGGATTGGTTTCCACTTTGAGAAGGAAAAGGGAGTGAAGAAACAGAGATAGCTCATGCTGGAGCAGGGGAGTGAGGGTTTTGGGAGAGGCTCAGTGCCAAGGTGCTGCTGGGGAGTGTGAGCTCACCTCGGTTATCTGAGTGCTTTGGGGCAGGAACAGACAGGCTCTGGCTTTTAGCAAAGCTCTGGTTACCTACAGCTCCAATCTTAATTCAAAGGGACATGGAAGGGTTGCTAAGGGGGCTAGGACACATTCCCACACCCCAAAGTCCTCGGGAGACAGCAGGGGATGCTGCTGGATGTTGGGCTGTCTGGTTTTGCTGATTTTCTGCCTGGCAAACCCACATTTCCCCATTTAGGCAAACCAGGTCCAGACGAAAAAAGACAACCTGCAAGAGGGGAAGTTTAGATATTAGGGAGAAATTCTTCCCTGTGAGGGAGGTCAGGCCCTGGCACAGGTTGCCCAGAGAAGCTGTGGCTGCCCCTGGATCCCTGGAAGTGTCCAAGGCCAGGCTGGACAGGGCTTGGAGCAACCTGGGATAGTGGAAGGTGTCCCTGTCCATGGCAGTGGACAGAGGTGATCTTTAAGATCCCTTCCAACCCAAACCATTCTGTGAACCCAAAATTTCTCCCAAGACTTAGAGTCGAAAGGACAACTGGAAAAAGGTATTTATTCTTCCCCACACCACATCCCCCTCCAGTTTTAGAGATCTGGGTTTAGGTCTGGGTTTGCTAAAGATGCAGCCTTGGGATTCTTCTCCCTCCTGACCCGATCAGGATCACTGTCCCAGCCATGTGGGGACTAACTGGGGTGCTGGAATGATTTGGGTTCAGACCCTCGGGGAGACTTGGACTTGTGGTTTCCCTCACTGGCCACATCCAGTTTCTCCAGTGGGAATATCCTTGTCACACCCCTTTGGAGCTTCCTCCCCACTTCTCCTCCTGTCAGCACTCACAGAACTGTGCCCAAAGCTGGTGTGACAAACCACGGGACCTGGAGGGACAGAGTTCTCAAACAACTCTTCAAGAGTTAAGCTCAGGCAGCTTCTGTATTCATTTGCCGGCAGGATCAGATAGGAGACATTCTCAAGGTCGTGTGCTCATCTATAGCTGAGCTAGGAATAGATCCAGAGCTCTCCTCTGAACGTCAGGCACAAAACAAAATACTTTTTTTGCCTGCCTGGTGAGATGCCTGGAAAACCAGGCAGGATACGTGCAGCTTCCTAGAGTTACCCAGCCATTCTTCTCCCTGCCATTTCCACAAAGGCGTGTGCAGCTCTGAAATCCAGACCATAATTACGCCTCTCCAACCTTTTCAGCGAGAAGATTCAATTCAAAATAAACACCGAGAGAGAGAGAGAGAGCAAGATTTATCCCAACAATTGTGTGGGGGCACATGAGCTGAACGAGGAGTTGATAATGTACACACAGACAGTGTGGGGGTGGAGAGTTAGTCATGTTGTGGTCTCGTTCTGCTCCTATTTATGTTAATGGGAGTTTACGGGGAGAGGGAGCTCTCACAGACACTCTTGTCAGGTTGAAGCCAACAGCTCTCGTGCCTGGAACAGCAACGATTTTCCTTCTTCTTGAAGGGAAATTGAAAAAAAATTCAAAATTGAAAAATTGAGGGGAAAGCAGTGGGCGGAAGGGTGCTCTGCAGGGCTCAGGGCATGTCGATGAATTTACCTTTCTTCCCTCTCCAGTCTCCCCAAATCAATAAGGAAAAACAAGTAATGGCTTTAAAGACCTCACTTCGGAGCTTTTTTCCCATCCATTGGGGTTTCTGTGGAGATTGCTAAGGTTGGCCCAAGCCCAGCAGTCCAACAGTTTGCCGCAGTTCCACCCTGGGATGCCGGATTTGCTAATCCCCAGCAAAGATCATATTTTTTTATCATTTTCTGAATGCCACAGCTACAAACCAGAGCCCCACACGAACTCTTTTGTCCTGTGGCTTTGGTGTGTATCAAATCCTCAGGGTGGGAAAGGCCCCTGGTATTTGAGCCCTGGACACAGCTCAGTTAACATTTAGAGCACTGGACCATGAAAACAGGACAGCAGCTTGGAGCATCCCCTTTGTCACAACCCTGCTGTCATCTCCCCCTCCCTGTCCACCACAACTCCCAGCAGCTTTGCAGGAGATTTGGTTTTTCTACCCTAAAAGCAGCATTGATTCCACCCATCCTTCACTTTCTCTCTGGTGTAACATGAAACATCTCATTCCCTCTGCAGGGACACCCTAAATAGGCAGCTCTGTTCCCCAGCCTGCCCAAACTGGAAGGAGCCACCTCTAATTTCCCATCAATATCTTGGACTTGGATCAAAGACCTGCTGTGGAGAAAGAGATCTGAAAGTTGTAAGTGTGTGAAAAATGCCCTTGTGCTGTAACACAAACCTTCTGGTGCCTGAGAGTTACCAAATTCCCAGAACAAACCTGCCTCTGGCTCAAATCCATACTCCCAGCCTCCCTGCCCTAGGTTTCCCCCCTGGCTGCCCTGTGCGAGGGGATTTAAGTGATTAATCCTTGATTTGTCTCATTATCACACTTGCCACAGGGAGTTGATGCCACCCCTAATTAGGGGTGACGAGTTCAGCACCAAAATGGGGTGAAGGTTTGCTCACACCTCACTGAGAACCTTTGTCAGGGGTTTCCCCCCTTCCCTTAGAGGAATCCTGAAAGCACAGGACACAACAGGTCACTGAGACGACAACAAAACCACCTTTTAATTTCTTTTTTGGGTTGGGTTTCCATTGGAGAAGTCAAGTGACCTACGCCAAGGGACCAGAGAGTCTGGGAGGAAAAATAATAGGATTTAAACTGGGAGTTCAACAATTAGCCAAGGTGGAGGTGCGGGAGCAAATTATTCTACTTCCTTCGTTATTCCTGGTGGGCTGCAGATTCCTGGAACACCATTTCTTATCCCAGAGGAGCAGTGGTTGTAGGAGTCTGTGCTAGAGGAATTCTGCTCCTCTGGAGGCTGGGAAGACAAAAAAAAGCCTCAATATGAGACAAAACCGCAGCTGACAGCAGCCCTTTTGCCCACACAGACCATGGATGACACTTCTGGCGTGGAGCAAACAGGGCAGAGGTAATGGCTCAGCCTGATGCTGACCTTCAAAAAACACCTCAGCCCCTTTGTGCCTCAGTTTCCCTCTCTCTGAGAAATCAGTGCATGCAATTTGCCTTCAGGGGAAAAGCTCTGAGGATTTTCAGAGATGAGCATAATTCACCTCTGGTGTCTGCAGGTCTCATCTGGGTGCCCATGCTCACACTCCAGCTGGTGCAGGGACACTCTGTATGATCCGGAGAGTTTGGGATGTGACTCCCCAGATCTTTTGCTCCAAAGGTTTGCACAGGTGTCACCCTGGGCCGTGCAGAACACCCCCTCATCCTACAAAGGAAACCCCTGGAGCAAATCCTTCCTGCCAACAGCACCATCCAGCTCTGCAGGTCCCAGTGAGCGAGGAGGACCCTGAAAAGGTGGGATGAGGGAACACCGAGGTGGAGCGAGAGGTGGTGGGCACAGCCTGGTGTGCAGGGAGAGCTGTGCTTGCCTCCCTCCTTGGCACAGCAATGACACAGGGATGGGGTGGGGATGCCTGACCCCCCTGGAGGTCTCTGACCCCCCCCGGGTATCTGCTGCAGGTTGGGAGGGGGACAGAGAGGAGGAGATGCTTGTGAGAAGAGGTTGCCATAGCAATGGAGTGAGGGAGGAAGGCAGCTGCTCACAGCAGTGCATGGATGCTCAGGAGCATCCTCAGGGCAGCAGAGACTCAGAGGCCTCAGGAATGGGGTGAGGGAAGGAGAAACCCACCAGGATGAACACTGCAGCTCCCCAGAGCTGGTGGTTCCCTTTCAGGGTGGCTGCACATCCATCACTCCTTTCTCCATGCCAGAATGGGCTCACTCAGGAGAGGAGCTGCGGTGCTCTGTGGGTTTGGTGACCTGGGGGCTTCCTCCCCCTGGAGTCCCCTGTCACAGCCCCCCATCCTGCTGCTCTGCACAAGGGTCCTGCAGGGATGGAGAGCAAATCCCACTGACTCCGAGGAGAGCTGATTTCCCTGGATTTTACTATTCAGTGTTTACCCACCCGATCCTTTCCTGCAGCAGCTGAAATCCTCTCCTGCAGAAAACCAGCCTGGTCCCAAAGTGACCTTCAGCCTCCCTCCCTTCAAAAGGACAAGATCCCAGCACGATGAAGACCTGCCTGATCCCAAAGCCAGGACATTCCCCAGGGCTGAAATGGGTGCTGTCAGGATCAGATGCTCTCTGCCTGCTCAGGATGGTCAGGACAGAGTGGAAAGGGCTCTGCCCATGCTGGAGGACTCATGGCAGAGCCCTCAGTGCCACCAGAAATGGTGCCCATGGAGACCTTCTGGCCACACTGCTGTGCTGTGAGGTTGTTCCTTTCTCCACGGAAAGACGACAGCACTGATGTGACCAAACTGGGCACCACGAGCATGGATGTGGACGTGGCGTTCACAGATAAATGGGGAAAAGGGAAAAAGAAGGGTTTTCCATTCACATCCAACCTGGAGCAAGATGAGGGTTTGCCCTGGCCCATCCTTCTGCCCAAATGGCCTCCAGAAAGAGCCCTAAACTCTGCAAGGGAGGGAGGAGGGGGGAGCAGTGGGGGATGGAGAAAACCCATCAGAGGAGTGGAGGAGTGCAGAGATGGCTGCCCCTGGATCCCTGGAAGTGTCCAAGGCCAGGCTGGACAGGGCTTGGAGAAACCTGGGATAGTGGAAGGTGTCCCTGCTCATGGCAGGGGGTGGAACTGGATGTGCTTTATGGAAGGGATCTCCCTTCCAACCCAAACCATCCTGTGATTCTGTGAGATTAGGGGGGACCAGTTTGCACTCCCTGCCCCAAGGCACTTCTCCCTGGCTGATTTCCAGCATCACCGGTGGAGTCAGGACCTGTTTCGGTAAACACATCTGTACCTCCCTGCCTAACTGCATCTGCACCCCCCACACAGCTCCCAGCAGGCTCCTTGGGAGGCAGCAGGGCTGAGGTAGCTGCCTGCTTCAGATGGGCCCTTGCAGCTCCATTTTCAGACCAGTTAGACTCCCCTCTATCAGCAGATTTCCAGGCTTTGTGTGGCAATGCTGCATGAAGAAATATTTGGCATTCCAGCAAACCAGTCTTCCAGTCAGTTGGAAGTAGCTGCGAAGTGGGGAGCTGGATGGGGTGAATGCTCTCAACCCATCAGCCCAAACCAGGTAAGATTCCTCTGAGGAGGAAAAGGATTTAGGAGCAGAATCAAAGGCAAGTTCACAGGCTCTTGGTGAAGTCACCATGTTTTTTGTGAGGTCTGTGGAGCCACAGATAATGGGCGAGGACTTCTTCTCCATGCACTGCCCACGACTCCTGGCAGGTTTTGGCCCTAATCTCAGAGATGGCCTGGCTAGCCTGTTCCCAGAGATGCCACCAAAGGACTTGTGGCTTGGCACAGCTGGCTGTTCCCTTATTTTCCCTGCTGCCACCCCAAGCACAGCCGTGTTTCAGCAAGGAGAGGCAGGGATCTCTGTGCCCGTGTGCCCAGGGTAATGAAAAGGGCTGGGAGTCCTTGGGAATGAGCCAGGGCAGGCTGAGAAATGCTCTCTTCCCAGGAGACTAGTGCGGGGACTTATTTTTTCCCCAAATGCAGCATGCAAGGGGTGTGTTTTCAGAAAGAAAAATAACCACCAACCTTTTTTTTTTGGTTTTGTTTTGTTTTGTTTTGCTGAGCTCCAATCTGCCCAGCACCGAGCTCAGCCCCTGCAGGGACAAGTGCCAGGGCCAGCTCCCACTGGAGACCCCCAGGCTCCGAGTTAACATGATCAGGGGAGTGGGGTCAGCCCCCCAGTGACCCCCTAATCCCCTTTACATGCCTCCTGTCCCATCCAATTATCTGAGCCGCGATCGTCCAACCTCTGTCCTCAGACCTGTCTTCTCCCAGTGCTGAGCTGCACTTTGGGATTTAATATCATTTAAGATGAGCTGGTTGCAAACAGACCCCCCCCTCTCCCTCCCTACAGAAGGGCAACACTACCCCGAGGCTGATTATTTTTATTTTTATTTTAATTTTTTCCCCCCTGCAGTGCCTCTGCCACATTTTGCAAACACCTAATGGCTGCAGGGCTGCTGCAAGCCCGGCAGAAGCCGGATTCCCCCCATTCTGCTGGATTTTCATGGTGTACAGACCCCCCCACGAAGGATGAGGAGGGGACCGTAATGGGCATTTGAAAGCCGAGAAGAGCTGGCATGCAAAAACCACCGGCAGCCCCCGAGTGCTGAAATGATGGCTGGCAGAGAGAAAACCCACAGCAGCCAAAACAGGGTCGCTCCCGCTGGAAAGTGGAGAGCTCCTCGGATACAGGGGATGAGCAGACAAAGCCAAAGGAACCAGCTGGGCGCAGCTCCTCGCTGGAAGCCAGCAACTTGCTTTTCATCCATTTCTCTCCCTCTCTGCTGAGGTGCCCGATGTAGGAAAGCTCCGGAGGGTGCAGCAGTGTGGAATAACAGGGGGAGCATCGCAGGAAAACAGGGAGGAGGAAGGGACATCCTGCGGTGGGAGGTGTGAGCCTGGCCGGACCGGAGCGGGTCCAGGCTGTAGGGTGGGTTGGTGCAACACCCCGGGGCGCTTGGGTTTGCACGAACCCTCGTGCTGGGAGGGCTGTGGGTTGACGCTATTATTTTAACAATTAGCCCCGAGCTGTTATAAAGGGCTCTGAAGTAGTTCTGGCTGGTTTTTGTTGGTTTTTTTTTGGTTTGGGTTTTTTTTTTCCCCTCTTTGGTGTAAACGTGAGCTGCGAGGGCTAAACCTGAGCAGGTGGAAACCTGCTCTGCTTCAAAAAAAAAAAACAACCAGATGTAGCTACGCCCTGCGAGGCCACCGCGCTCATCTCACCATGTCTGCACTGCACAACCCCACCAACCTCGCCGGGGCTCCTGCAGAGCTCAGGCTGGGGGCAGAAAGAGCAACAGGTGATTGTCCCGAATCCCGGCCACACTCTTCCCTGTTCCACCTCCTCCTGGAGGGGTGAGAAGCCCCAAGCTGCTCCCCAAACGCGCAAACATCGTCGGGAAGGAGGATTCAGAGCCCGCGCTGATTCCCAGCCGATGGGGAGCCGCCGTGCCGGCAGTTTCCAGGGAATCTCGGCGAGTGTGGCTGAGGGGACACGGTGCAGACCCCAAGCCACCCCAGCAGTGGCGGTGAGGTCCCCATCACCCCTCTCCGCTGCTCCCCAGGCACCTGGTCCTCGCCGCTCCCTCTTCCCGGGGGGCTCGGAAAGCCGGGAATCACCTCCAGCACCAGGCAGCTCCCCGACAGCTCCCAGCCGGCTGTCCCCAGGGTGGCTCTGTCCCCCCAGGGTGGCTCTGTCCCCGCAAGCCAAGGCGAGCAGCAAACTTACCGCGGCTGCAGTCAGAAAGGGAATCGCACGGACATCTTGGCTCCCTCCTTCCACCTCGTGTCCCCAACTTGGTGTTTGCAGAGCGGTGTCACCAGTGCCTCCAGCAGTCTGGCTCATCCTCCTCCTCCGTGTCTCGCTTCAGAAATCTGTGTGTGTGGTGGTTGTTTGGATTTTTTTTCCCTTCATTTAAGGGACTTTTTTTTTTTTTCCTCCCCCAGCGGTTGCGTCAGGGCTGTTGCCTGGAGACAGGCGAGCTATTCCAGTTTGAGCTTTTCAGTCCCGATTTCCTCTCTCTCTTTCATTCATACCACCGAGCCCTGAACCTACCTCCCACCAAGCAATAACCCTGGAGAGACCTGAAAGGGAGGAGCTGCACAGCCTGGGTCCTAAACATCCTCCGGCACGCCGGCGAGGGAGGAGGATCGGCGATGCTTTCGGCGTGGATAGCAGGGATGGAGAGGTTCATGTCGGGCAGGTACCCTCAAGGCTTGCAGGAGATGCTCGGAGAGCTGCTGTGCTCCCAAAGGAACCTGTGGCTCTTCTGGACGCCAACCAGCCTGGCGTCCCCTTGCTGCTCCTGTTTCACACCGTGGCTATCAGCCCTCCAGAGAGCTCTGGCACTCGGGAAAGCTGTGGGATAACGTTTTCCAGGTGCCACAGCTTGTCCAGGGTCACTGTGTGTGCCGAGGAGGATTCTGCAGGGATGCATCAGCATCTCTGGGAAGCCCTGGGGTGGAACCTAGGGGCACCATGGCTGCTACCAGGTTGCTGATGCCATCCATCCCCGGGCAGGAACCAGCTCAGGAACTGGCCTGTGCCTGAATTTTGTGCTGGGAAAGCTCCTGTTGCTTCCACAGCTGCCCCAGTGGGGCTGGAAACCAATTTTAGCTGCTTCCAAGGAGGGACTGGGAGAGGCAGTGCCCTGGCTGGTGGCTGAGTGGGGTCCAGAATCAAGGGCAGGGGACAGAGGGGGTTTCCTTCCTTCCTTCCTTCCTTCCTTCCTTCCTTCCTTCCTTCCTTCCTTCCTTCCTTCCCCAGAAATTGGGGGTTAACCCCTCAAAGCCTGGGGACAGCTGTCCAAAACATCCCACACCTCACACATCTGGTGGCTCAGAGCCACTGCCCACGTTTGCAAACCTGGTGCTGCGAAGGGTTAAGCCTTGGCCATCGACCCCCAACCATCCAGGCCCCTTCCCACATTCCCACACTCAGCTTTTGTGAGAGAAACCCCTTCGCAGCGTTTTTTTTCTTTTTTTTCCACCCTTCCTTTCTGGTGCCTAAACCATCCCTCCTCCCCACCCCATCCATGAGGAGCAGGGAGAGATTTACAGCTCCTTGCTGAGCTCTGCATGGAAGGGCTGGGATTTCCCACCTCCCTTCCAATGCCAGGGGTACCCTCGACCCCCACACTTAGAGGCTGTGCCTGGAATTGGGATTGGAAGTTTGGAGTGCAGGGGAGGGGGTGCCCTGGATGCAGCAGTGCAGATTCAGAGTGAAGAGCAGCGTTTTCACATTTCTGATGAAAATGCAAATTTAAAAAAAAAAATTTAATGTATTTTTGCATCACCAGCACCGGTTTTTTGTCAGATTTCAGATCTGCATATGCAAACTCAGCCTGGTGATCATCTCCTGCTGTGCTGCAGGGAGGCACCTGAAGGCTGATGATGATGGAGAGGCACCAAGGGAGACGGAAGAGCTGTTGCCTGCGGGTTTAAACCGTCTGACAGAGACCTACAGCTCTTAGCAAGGAATCCCAGAATCCCAGGATGGGTCAGGTGGGAAGGGAGCACAGTGGATCACCTGGTCCAGCCTCTCATCCCAGAGCACAGGGCACAGGATTGTGTCCATATAATTCTGGAATATCCCCAGTGAGGGAGACTCCACACCCTCTGTGGGATCTATTCAGTGTCACTGCCCAGGGAAGAAGTTCTTCCTCATGTCCAGGTGGAATTTGCTGGGCATCAGTTCCTGCCCTTTCCTCTTATCCTGTTGCTGAGTCCCACAGAGCAGAGCCTGGTCCATCAAACACGTGGAGATTCAACAATTCCTGCAACATCTCATCCAAACCAAAACTGGGTTCCTGCTGATGAACTAAACAGCACCAGGGAACAGACAGGCACAGGGTGAGCCCCAGCCCCTGGCCTGGTTTTGACGTGGGATGAGCAATCCCAGGACATGGCTCAGGAATGAACAATCTGGGGCCCCTTCCTGACAAACAAGTCGGATTCAGGCACCCAGATTTGATAGCCAGGAGTGTTTAATCGCAGGGATGTGGTCAGACAGGGTCAGTTGGCCTCAGGGCCAGAGCCCAGGTCCAGCAGGGTGAGTTTACCAGCAGAGGTGTTGCTCCCAAGGCTGGATGTCTGTCTGTCTCCTCGCAGGAACAGACCACACACTGTCACCCTCTCCCTCCTCTGTAAATGTTTATTTTTAATTCAGTTGCGTAATGGATTTCAAATGAGCTGCCATAAGATAGCAGTGAAAGGCTGCAGCCACGTCCCTCTGAATCCAGTCCATGGGGTTTGAGTTTTTTTTGGCCTGGATTTATCTTGGTTAAGTTGTCTTCATCTGAAAAAAATGGTGGGGAGCTGCTGAAGAGCAGTGATGCTCCCACTGGTGATGCTGTAACACAAACCACCTGCAGTGGACACCTGAGATTTTGTGGGATGAGTCAAAATAAACTTGTGCAACACCAACGCTGCCCACACCTATGGCCCAGTGCTTTTTTCTTTTCCTCAGATACAAGGAATCCTTTCTGTTTCACTCAGAGCTCCGGAGACTGCCAGTTCACACATCATCTCTGGGCACAGGACCTTTTCCAGAGGACTGTTGAATTCTTGGGAACACATGGATCCAAGCCTGAGTTCCTGCTGGGATGTGGTTTTGCAAAGGCCAGGCTGGGAATTGCTTGCTGCAGTGGTAATTCATAGAATCATGGTGGGTTTGGGTGGGAAGGGATATTAAAAATCATCCAGTTCCACTATCCCAGGTTGCTCCAAGCCCTGTCCAACCTGGCCTTGGACACTTCCAGGGATCCAGGGGCAGCCACAGCTTCTCTGGACAACCTGTGCCAGGGCCTCACCACCCTCACAGGGAAGAATTTTTTCCTAATAGCTCATCTAAACCTACTCTCTTTCAGGTTGAACGCTGGCGCTCTGCCTGCCCAGGATGGGAAGAGGAGTATGTGGTGCTCCAACCATCGTTATCCCATCCTAGCCAGCTGCTGCCTCCACTCCCTCCACAGGGATTTGTACCAGGAAAGTCCTTTGGCATGGCTGGGGGATCACCTGGGAGCAAATCGGCCTGGAAATGTGGCAGAGGCACCTACAGAGGGCAGCAGGTCTCCAGGTGATGCTGTCCCTTGGTGTCCCCAAGGGCTGCAGCGGTCACTTGTGGTCACCTGGCTGCTCATCTCTGTGGATCACTGAGGGACCTGGCACTGGCCTGTTTCAGTCTTCACAGAATCACGGAATGGTTTGGGTTGGAAGGACCTTGAAGATCATCTCATTCCAATCCCTTGCCATGGGCAGACACATTCCACAATCCCAGGTTCCTCCCTCGGGGTATTTAACATTATTTTCTCTATGGGTTTCTCCCAGGTGAGTCAAACATTGAAGAAAAAAGCAAAGGGCAGTGATGCCTGAAATCCAATCAAAATCATGGTGGGAATTTTCAGCCTGTTTGTTTTTTCAAAGGTGAAAGTAAATCCTTTTGGATTTATGAATCCAGTTAGATTCCATAACTAACTCTGTAAATGTGTATATTGAGTCACTGAATTATTTCTCCCTCAACTCAAAAAAAATTCCCAAGACCTGAAAAACTAGAAATCATTTCCAAACAAAATCCAGACCTTTTCCAAAGATTTTGACTGGCTCATTTGTCATGACTTTCCTTTGATAAACCTACTAACCCAATTCATTGCAGCAATCCATAGAAGTAAAAAGCATTTAAAATCTCAGGACTGATATGTATTTTTTCCACCTCTCTTCTTTGCTGGACAAAAAGGGATTTCAGTCCCAGTTTTACTCAAAATATTTGTAAATTATTTCCAGAAGTGCTAGTTTTTCCAAAATTCCTCCTCCAGTCTTTACCTGTCCACCCAGTAAGGCTTCACCACCAAAAACCACAGGACTGGGGGGTCTTGGATGAGCACTATCTCCTCAAAATTCAGTTTAAAAATGCTCTGATTGCCCTGAACTCATTTCCTTGGCTTTGTGAGGAAGGAAAAGGTAAGAAAAGCCCATCTCAGACACCTGCCTTAATTTGGGGTGGATGAAGGGTGGAGTCCAAGCTCCAGCTTTCCTCCCTTGTCACCCCAGAGTCACTTCCTGCTCTCTCCCGTGGCAAGAGCTGGCAGAGATTTCCTGGATTTGTCACTGATTGTCAGGAAACAGTTTCACTTCAACAATCTCCTCAACCCAGGACAGAAAAAAAATGAAAGACCAATAATTGGATTTTTTTTCTTCCACCCAAGCTGTTGGATTTTGGTTGGTTTTTTTTTTTTTTAATTTCTAAATCAAACTGACTCTTCTGGGGACATTAAAATGAGAACAGCACTTGAAATGTGTTTACTTGTTAGACTCCCCTGCTTTGCTTCGCTGTTTGTTCAGCCTGATGAATGAGCCATAAAATCAAATGTTTGCAACACTCCCCATGTCCACTATTCCAGAGAGACCCATACTTTGGAATTTGCCTCTGGACAACTTCTCCTGCAGAAATCCATCAGCAGGAGAGTGTTATCTTAGCCGGTGGTGATCCTTGAAACCGCAGGACCAAGAGTGAAGATTCAACCTTCTCTTATATAAGGTTTTCATCCCTCATCACAAAGAAAAGAGCTGATAATCATCCCATTGCTTGGCCAGCCTCAGGCAGGATTCCCATTTTCCTGTTGGATGAAGCTCTGGCTGGTTTTCCTCTCTCCTTGTCCCAGCGTGCAGTGGCTTTATCCCAAATCCAGCAGCATCAGGAGGTGACACTCATCAGATTCCTGGCCTTCAGATGAGCTGGTGGGTCTGGAACCCTGCAGAAATAAGGGTGGAAATGAGAATGGTGGAGCTTCACAGTGTTGTAAGGTGAAAATAGGAGGGACCCAGAGCTTCGGGAGTGATTCCAGAGGAGGCCATGGAGATGCTCCAAGGGCTGGAGCTCCTCGGCTCTGGAGCCAGGCTGGGAGAGCTGGGGGTGTTCAGCTGGAGAAGAGAAGGATCCAGGGAGAGCTCAGAGCTCCTGCCAGTGCCGAAAGGGGCTCCAGGAGAGCTGGAGAGGGACTGGGACAAGGGATGGAGGGACAGGACACAGGGAATGGCTTCCCAGTGCCAGAGGGCAGGGATAGATGGGATATTGGGAAGGAATTCTTCCCTGTGAGGGTGGGGAAGTCCTGGCACAGGTTGCCCAGAGAAGCTGTGGCTGCCCCTGGATCCCTGGAAGTGTCCGAGGATAGGTTGGATGAGGCTTGGAGCAGCCTGGGATAGTGGAAGGTGTCCCTGCCATGGTAGGATGTGGGATGAGATGAACTTTATTTTCCCTTCTAACCCAAACTATTCTGTGATTCTCTGGTGCCCAAAGACCCTTGGGAACAGAAGGCACTGAAATCCCCCAGTGCAGTGAGATCTGAGCTGAGCTTCGCCCACAGCAGCTCCAGATGGGCATTGGGTGCTCAGCACGGGCAGAGCTTTTTGCACACCACAAGCAATTAATTGCACAAAACAGGGGGAAGGCAGATCTCACAAAATCTTTCACGCAAGTGATAAAGAGATCTCAGGATGTGCTGTCAGCTGTCTCCTGTGCTCTTCCCCCCATGCCCTAAAAGGCATCAGCTGTCTTGTACTCGTTGAAGAAAGGAGGAAGAACATGACCAGCCTCTTTAGGTGAGATCTGAAGCGGAAACAGAAACTCAAATGGAAAGTGAGTGAGGTTACAGCCCCGTAACCCAGCTGATTACAAAAAGGGAAACATCTCAGACTCAACCTGACTGGTGATAAGATCTCTGAAAGTTAAGAGCATGCAATAAATAACCCCACCCCTTCTACTGGCCCAGACTTTTCTGAGCTGTGAATGGGCCAATTTAGACAACTCCAGACCCATATTTCTCCTCCCATTTTTAGACCAGCTTCATACCCAGAGCCTCCAGGGGATGGCTTTCAGCTCACCCCAGGCTGAATGAGAGCAATCGGGGGCGTTTTTTGCAAAAGACAGGACTTTTTACAGCCTGAGGAACCTTTGTGGGTAACGGTTCTCTTCAGGTAGACCCCGTTCTAATATTAGTAGTGCGTGAGCAGCGTGGTTATAGTGCCAGCCCTCCACTGCTGCAAGGGTAACAAACCACTTCCAGTTGTCATTCAGCTGCTGGCAGCAGGAAACGACCAACAGCAACTCAACGTGCAAGGACAAGAAGAATTGGGGTCTCTCATTCCAAGAGGTTGAGAAGGAGCTGATGGTCCTAAGCTGATGATCTGGAAGCGGTTTTTCAGCTCTGCTGAACAGCTCAGATCGAGCGGGATATGATTTAATCCAAACACAGGACTCTCAAGGTAAGCACAAATGATTTTCCAGTAGTTTTCCTTCCTTCCTGCTGTCTGTTTGTTGTCTGGTGCTCCACTGGGTGTATTCCCTAAAAGATTTGGCTTATCTATGGACCGGTGATTATTAAGGCCTTTAGGATTAGGGTGGGATGTCCAACGAGCCAAACTGTTGCTGAGGACCAGGGTAAGGGTATCTGTCTGTCTTTCTTCCTGGCAGCATCCAAATTCTGGAATTGAGAACACTCTGAGGTGGGAATGATGCTTCAAGTTGGATGCTCATCCAGTAGGTTCTCTCTCAGGCACAGACCAACCTTTTTTCTCTTAAAAATAATGGAAGTAGATGATAGCAAGGAATTAATGAGTTTCATCCAACTGAATTTCTTGGAAATGAGAATGACAGGAGAAAGGGAAATCAGGGACCCAGCTCTGAAGTTGAGGGCAGGTGGAAGTTTGGGTGCTCAGCTTCCAACTCAGCCATTTTTGGGTGGTGTAGACAGTGCAGTGAAGGGTCGAATCTTTAACTCCACGTCTGTGGGGAGGCACATTCGGGGACTTTGACCCTTTTTGCCTTCTCCCACACCCACCACCAATTGTTTGAATGGCCTCATTAGATGTAATATTTTGCTTTCACCAGCTCCTCCACTCAAGCTGGTGAAACCAGCTGCAAAGCTAACATGGGTTGTAGGCAAAGTTTCTGGCAAAGTTGGAGATCTCCAATGGAGCTGTAGGAAGAGTGGACTTGCTGCTTCTACCCTGCTCACTTTGCAGGATCTGCTTTAAGCCCATAAATTCCATTCCTGGCTAAAATTTAGGTCAGGCTCAAAATTCCAGAGCTCTAAGTTGGAGCGTGGATATTTCAGGATATCTGTGCTTGCTGTGGCGCTGCTGGGAGGAAAGAACATGTGCTGTGCTGTGGGGTATTTGCATCTCAGACCTCCTCAGGTGTTTCCTCGGGGCTTTGTGGCCTCACTGAACACTCTTCAAGGTGCTTTGGTTAGCCCACTCATGATCTGGGACTATTTCTTGCATCTCATGCCAGGCTGCTCTGGTATTTAATTGATTATGGATCTTTAACGGTACAAAAGCAGGACACTGCCAGCAGTGAGGGTTCCTGCTGCATGCAGAGCACACGCACGTGGTCCCTGCTTGGGAACGTGCAGGAGATGGAGAAGGCAGATGGAAATGAGGAATAAAAAAAGGACAGCTGCAGGGCAGCCAAGGCAGCCTCATTAATATGCTCGGTCAGTCATTCTGTCAAGGTTTAAGTCATTTTTATCAGAAGATTTGAAGGCTGCAGAGCTTGTGATTTCTTGCTCACGTTTTGCTTTCTTCTCCCAGACCTCCTGCAGCATTTTCATTCTACTGATACCCAAAAGTCAGTGGAAAAAACCTTCTGGCCCATTCTTGTTTTGTTCTGCCAATACAGGGCTATTGCTGTCCCATGAGGATTGCAAAGTCAAAAACTGAATTTTCTGATGGAGGAGGAAAGACCCAAGGCATATTTAAGTGAAAATTTTGCGAAGGTTTTGCTCCATTATTCTTCATCGGCTTTTCCAATGACTTTTCATGTTCAGTTTTATCAGTATGGGGTATTCTGGGATGCTGCTATACCCCAAACTCTCAGATGAGATGCTGTCCTCCCCAGCCCCTCTTAAATAAACCCAAAATATTCCAGGATGGGCATCCCATTTCCACACAGTTTGGGCTGTGTGTCCATTCCAAACATGGCTATCATTCCTGCTTTGTGACTTTCTTCTTGACCTTTCAACCTTTAATTCTCTGTGGCACCTTTATAGGCACATCAGCATCCGGAAAGTTCTTGAGGACATTTTCAGAAACAGTCCAGGTTTTTTGTTATTTCAGGCAGGTGTGGAAACAGGGATGCACATGGATGGATTTCACAGGGATTACAGGAATGTGTCGAGCAGAGTAGGAGCTCCTGGGCACACACACTATTACTTCATCATTATTTTCCCTCCTTCCTTCCACTCATTCTTTCCATTCTTTTTGTCTTAAAAAAGGAATTTCCTCACTTCTCTTCCACGGTTGATGAGACTCTGGAGGCAACCAAGCGTTGCCTCCATGTGGGTGAGTTCCCTTGAAGCCAACCATTTCCTGCTGGGTTTCTATCATGGCCAAAAAATCTTTCAGGACACCTGGGGCTAAATCCTGCTGGAATCCTCTCCATTTCCCAAAGTTTCCATCCATGTCTTAATTCCTTGTGGTGCAAGTCAGCTTTTTTTGTTAGGCTGACACCACATTGCAAGATTAGAAGTAGCTGGGAGGGGGTAAGAAAGGATGCAATTCCCCCTTGCGGAGGTTTTGGCAACAAATTGCAGCCTCAGGGTCCTGATGCTCCTTGTGGAAGAAGTGGTTGCACCACTGAACATCACTGGACAAAACAGGCTATGCAGGGTGACGGTTCCTGCTTAAAAATAAATAGGAATGTAAACCAGAATTCCAATATCTCGTGCTGAACAAGACATTTGCTTCTCACAGGTCATCCTGTTTTCCATATCAGGTTTAAATCCATCCCACTGGCCAGCCAAAAACATCTCCCCCACCATCAAAAACCCTACTCAAACCACAGCAGGTCCTTACATAGAAGTTAAAAAATGGGTTTCAATTATGTTTTCCAAGAAAATATTGCAACTGAGCAGGAGAACAATGTTTCTGTGGTTTTACAGAGCAATTTTGTCTTTGTTAATGTTGGTCAGTTTTAATTCGGAAAACGTTGTGGGCTTTTCTATCCAAACTTCCAAACCCAGTGAGAAATGCCTGAAGGAGAGGGACATGGTTGAGCTGAGGTGTGGGAAATGTGATTTGTGAGGAATTACTGCAAGAAGTAATGCTGCTTCATTTGCTGGAGACACAGCAAAGAGGGAGAGAATAAACTTGTTGAACCCTGTGGAATCATGGAATGGTTTGGGTTGGAAGGACGTTAAGGATCATCTCATTCCACCCCTGCCATGGCAGGGACACCTTCCACTATCCCAGGTTGCTCCAAGCCCTGTCCAGCCTGGCCTTGGACACTTCCAGGGATGGAATCCACTATGGGCAGCACAAGCAGTCATGGGTCTTTCTGTGAAGGAAATTAGTGTTGGTCATCAGGAAGTCATTTTAAGCCTATGGGAATTGGATGGCTGGGATAGACTGATAGGAAGCAGTGGGAATTTCCATTACTGAAAGCTTTGAAGTACAAGTTAGGAGGTCCCTAATATTAATGATCTTCTTGAGGCCAGTCCTACATACCTGCCACCCTGTGAAATGCACGTGGCTTCTGAACTGAAATGTGCTTTTCAAAATGTGCTTTTCCAAATCATCCTCCTGCACTCCCCCTCTTTATTTACTTACTTACATACTTATAAAATCATTTCCTGAATTTGATCCAATCCCACTGATGATTTCTGCTCCTCTGGAAGCCTTGGATTGTGTTGCTGATCAGAAATCAGCGAGCAGCACCCCTGTGGTCCTGTGTTTCAGACGGAGGAGACACAGCCGAAATAATAAACATGTGGCTCACAAAGGAATTCTTCCCTACTTAATGAGGGGAGAAGAATGAAAAATTACTCAGCATCTGGGATATCTGATCTGCCTTGGTGATGGCAGAATAGCAAATGATTTTGGGGGATAAAAGTTGGTTGAAAAAGTCTTCATCCCTTGATAAAGGGACCTTATGGCCAAGAGGCAAAAGAGATGCTTAGCCCCACGGCCAGGTCTCCATGATCCCAATTTACTACAGGATGGTGTTTCCTCATACATGGAAGGTCCCTCTTCTCCATGAAACCTGGGGTGGGAAAGAAAGATCGTAACAAAATGCCATGGGCAGAGGAGCTGCCGGACTTCTTTCAGCCCAGACAGTTTCTTGCTCAACACGTGAGGCATGGTGGCAATCCAGGGTTATGTGAACGACTTGGAACCATGGAATTTGGGGCCGAACATCTCAAATTTGCCTATGGGAGGATGATTCTCGAGAAGTGGGCTTTGAATAGAGGTTATATTTGGCCTAAGGAAAAACGAAGGCGTCACCCGCGGTGCGTGATGGAAAGAGGGAGAAGTGATGCTGTACTGAGCACACAGAGAAATTGATAGAAAAGCTTTAAAATTACTTTTATCTCGGCAGTTTTTCCTGGCTGTCTCTTGCATATTTGGCCTTGACCATTTTAGAAGCATAGGAAGAAGGGCACAGCTGTTTGAGACATTAATGCAGCAAACTTGCATGATTATTATTCTTTTTTTTCCAATGAAAGCTGCCAATATTCATGGTGTTTCTGTGACAGAACCTTTTGAAAGGTGGTGATTTCCCATAGAATGCTTTTTTCCCCCCCTGAAAATTGTGGTGAAAAAATTGGAAAAACCATTCTATATTCACTGAGTGGTCTGCCAAGGAATAATAACTGTGAGTGGAAGGGAATTGTGAATGTGGGACTCTGTGTCAGACTGGTCCTAACCAGGTGAGAAGAAATTCTGGTGGTTGTAGTGCAGTACTGCTGATGCCAGGCAGAACATGGACACTGGCAAAGCAAGAAACTTTAGGAAATAAGATTTCTTCTGGCTCTGAAGCAATAAATGTGGACTAGATTGAATGTGAGGTAAAATGAGAGTGGATCAGCCCCATCACTTCTGTGCCATAAATATTGACTTCTGTAACAAACCTGGCTGAGAGGTTTGGCCTTGTTCTGCCACATTTCTGTCTCCTTCGAGCACCATAAGGATGTTTCAATATTATTTTAATTCTGAAAATCGAGTTAATCTTCTAATTTTGGAGAAGGGATTAAGAAGTAATGGGTTTCTTCTTTCTTTACGAGCATCAAAAAGGAAATAATATTGAGCCAAAGTCTTGGCTGCTGCAAGTAGCCAAGAATAGTCATGTTGTGAGTGTAGGAGAAGCCTGGCAGGGAGGACTGGTTGGGTAGGAGTAATTTTCTCTGTCCAAAAAGGCTTTTCCTCATGGGATCCAGACAAAATCTCTTTGTGGCAATTACGAGCAGAATATCTCCCAGCTGCCATCAGCCAAAAACACTGCTGCATTTTCATCCCAGTTCCTGGAGATATCCCTGCAAAACCAGCAGGATTTAACCGTAAATAACGATGGTGAAACAAGAGGCATCAGCACCCTGCACTCCTGGTGATCTGGTACCTGGTGGCATTCCAAACACAGGGATGGGATCAGGGAAAATCCTCTGATTTCCCCCAAATCTGGGGAAAAGGGACAGCCTGTCTCTTGGAATGCAGAGATCCAACAGGAAGGCAATGAAATCAAGCCAGTCTTTCCGAAACATAATTCAGGAGCCACTATGACTCCTGTGGAATAGGAGCCACCAGGGGTTTGGATGGAGTCACCAAATTTTTAAGGGTGAGAAAACAAGCCCCAGTATTGCCTGTTTTGGTGGTTAAGATGATGCTTCAGAGTTCAAAAAGTCCTCAGAAAGCTCCGAAAAGTCTCAAAATGGAGGCTGGTGGGTTGGTTTTAACACACCAGCCTCTTCCAGGAGCAACAGGACACTGCATTAAATCATCTTTTAATCTGCTAGAGGAATGGGAACAGAGAGATTCCAACTGGTAAATGGGACTACTCATTCCTAAAAGGGAAGAGGAAAGCGTGGCCAGCCCACGAAAACAATGTCTGGAGGAAACAAGCTGCTCAGTTTTTACAGCAACAGGATGGGGAAGCAGTCCTGGGGGCCACCTGGGAGAGGAGAGGTGCCTTCTCCCATCTTGGAGGGTTCAGTTCAGAGCTGGAGTCAACTCTGCAGCCAATATCCCAACAGGAACACCTTTGGTCCAGTGTGAAATGGATAAAATGCCATGGGATGTGCATTGCTGCAGAAGGAGGTCACCACTGCAGGGGTCTGGCTGTGAGATCATCCTGGGGGGCTGTGGGTCATCTGGAGAGAGATTTCCACATTTCCTGGGAATGGCTTCAAACTGACAGGGAGTAGATTTAGGTGGGATATTGGGAAAAAATTCTTCCCTGTGAGGGTGGTGAGGCCCTGGCACACGTTGCCCAGAGGAGCTGTGGCTGCCCCTGGATCCCTGGAAGTGTCCAAGGCCAGGCTGGACAGGGCTTGGAAAAACCTGGGATGATGGAAGGTGTCCCTGCCCATGGCAGGGGTTGGAAAAAGGTGAATTTAAGGTCCCTTCCAATTCAACCCTTCCGTGATTCTCTCACTCTGTGATTTCACACTCGTGTAGAGGCCTTCAAACTGGAGAATACCCTGGAGCTGACAAAGGAAAACAGGGTGGAAACCACCACCAGAAGTACCCTGCTTGGCTGGGTGAGATCACAGTCTGCACTTTCAGGTCGGGGAAGCAGGGACAGATGGAGCCCATCTGTAGTGACTGAGAGCTGCAAATGGGAGACTTTCTCCCTTTTCACCCCAGCTTTCTCGGGGTTCTCCCTCCAGCTGCTTGCAGAGGACATCCCTGGGCTGAGCAAGCAAATTTCTTGGGCTTCTTGACTCCAGGTCTCATCCTGTGGCCATGAGATGCCCAGGCTGGAGGAAACAGAGGAGGCACAATGATGAAGGGATGTGCCCAGGTGGCACTCAGGATATCTTAGATACCAGAAAGACCTCCCTGGGATGCAGTAGGCAAACCACACCACATCCAATCCTTTTTATTTTTAATTACTGCTTTTGAGCTGCTTGAACTGCGGCCATCACTGGGAGATCCAACTGCAGCTGCTGGGTTTCCCCACTGCCAGCAGTAGGAATGAGTCTCAAATCAGAAGCAGGTTTCTGTGTGGAGCTGCCACGCTGTCCCCCTGTTCCCAGGATGACTTGGCAGACACTGCTTTGCTGCTCAGCCTTTGCTGCACCTCGTGGTAGCTCCTCCTTCCCACCTCAGCGGTGGGTGACGGCAGATTTCTAAAAGAGCAACTTCCCTTTTCATTGGGGTAGGAAGTTATGCTTGCTTAGCAAAGAGAGGTCAGGCACCCCAGAGCACTGGGGTTAAATACACGATTTTTACGTGTATTTTATTTTATTTAATCGTTAAATACACGATTTTTCTGATGGTATGGTGAAGATTTTTTTTATTGTAAAAATTTAGGGGTTTTAAATTGTTAGTTTGTTATGAGTTTATATATTTGTGAGGTGTAACAAATATGTTTGTTATCGATTATGATAGGAACAGGTATTAGATGTAATTAATTACGAGTTTCACAGTGTGAGCATTTATTCGTTTTAATAATTATTTTACAAGGTTCTTGCTTTGTTAGGCTTTTTTGTTTTGCAACAGAACACTCTCTTCCAAGTGATGAGCCTCTGCCCTAAAGCTCAAAGCACTCTGTTAACCTGGCACTGTCCTCTTCTTCCCCAGCCCCAAACCTGAGCAACTCCACCTCCATCCCCTGCCCTTGACTGGAGGAGAATTGGGAAGGGAAAATCCAAACTGCCAAGGGAGAAGTTTGACAAATTGGCAAGGCTTCCCCATTTCTGTGTCTGTAAGAGCAGGAACACCTGGCTGAGGCTGGCTGGGCTGAGTGTCCTGGTTGTCTTCAGAGGCGCCCAGGTTTGGAGGGTGCCAGGGGATGGTGCCAGGCTCTGCTCAGTGGTGCCCAGCACAGGGTGAGGAGCAGTGGCCATAAAATAACCTCAAGAAGTTCCACCTCAACCATGAGGAGGGAATTCTTTAAATTGAGTGTGTCATGGACTGGAACAGCTGCCCAGGGAGGGCATGACATTCCCTCTCTGGGAGACATTCCAAACCCGCCTGGAGGTGTTCCTGTGTCACCTGCTCCAGGTGATCCTGCCTTGGCAAGAGAGTTGGGCTGGGTCATCTCCACAGGTCTGTTCCGATCCCAAATTATTCTGTGATTTTGTGATTCTGTGATTCTGTGATTCTGTGATTCTGTGATTCTTGAATTCTGGGCTTCTGGGATTCTGGGATTCTGGAATTCTGGACTTCTGTGCTGACCCTTCAGGGCAAGGGCACGGTGTGACCCCCAAGGACTTGCAGACCGCTGTGCATGGTCCAGACAGCCTTGCAGCCCTCCATGGGGTTGTGTTCCTTTGTCAGGAGCACAGTTGGAGAGCCAAGGCTCTGAAATGTTTCCAGAGGGGCACCAGGCACGTGGTCCCTGCAGCAGCCACCCCCACCTCACACATCATCGTGTCCTCAGCCACCCTCTTGTTGTCTTTTTGTCCTGTGGCTCGTAAAGGTCTTTTGCCATGACCTCAGCTCAGATCTGCCCGTGAAGCCTTTCCTCCTGTAAACAACATCACCAGCGTGGGGATGACCTTTAGCTCGTGCATCACACCCTGCAGATGTCACCTCGTGTTTGTCCTGCTCACTGGGGGCTGCTGAAGTGTAAACAACATGAAGTCATCCCAGCCTTGAGCTGGACCAAGAGTCCCCTTCCCTCCTGCTGCCACTCACAACACAAAAATGTCGTCATATTATCCCCCACAGAGGTTTGTGCGGTGATTTTGGGGGCCTCATGTCTGCAACAGCTCAAGAAAATACACTGAAAACACCCCAAAGGAGGCAGCTCGTTGCACACCCACCACGGGAAGCCTCTGTAGAAACAAATCCTGCTTCTTATACAACATTCATCTCCCTGGACTCTCCCAATTGAGAGTTTTAGTCTCTCAATTGAACATGCTGAGGCAAAATGAGAAAGTTACTTCCTCACAGCCACCCACAAGGCCCTGACCAGGTCTTCATTCGTTAGACCATGCTGCTATGGTTGAGTAGGTTCATAGAGGGATGGGGCTGGCTGGAACAACATGTGTTTCGTCAGAAGATGGTCTTTTTTTAACAACAGAAAGGAAAGATCATTGCAAAGCCAGTTTGGTGGGCTGTTTCTTAAAATTTGGTGGTTTGCATAGTGGAAGCACAATCCATTCACAGTCATTTTCACTGTTTTTAATGACAGCTGTTAATAGCCTGTGGCGTTTGCTGGGTTTGTGTCTGGATTCTCTTTGTGTTTCTCGCCTTCCTCATTGCTGTTTTCATTGGCCAGGTTGTCAGGGAAGTGCAACTCCCACCCCCTCCCAGGTGATCACTTTTATATTCAAAATAGAGCAAGGAATCCTTAGGGGGGGAGAAAAGAGTCAGTTCTGACACAAAGACCTGATTAAAAAAAGAAAGCCCATTAAAAGCATTTGCAAAACCAGGCTGCTCCTGAGATCCAGGGGTGTAACGCAGTCAGTCCCATGGATGGTGTGGGTATGGTGGAAGCCAGAGGCCTCTAAAAGAGCAATTTGGGAAGGGCCTTCAGCCCCATGGAGCATCTGTCATGGGTCCGGCCGGTGGCTCGTGCGTCCTCGGAACGTGTCCCCAGGAGCAGCAGCGTGGGAAGCAGGCAAGTTGGGAACATCCCACTCCCATCCACATTCCCCCGAGGGTGGGGAGAAGCCCAGCAGGTTTTTCTCTGTCTTCATCTGCTCTCCCATCCCTCCCTGTCCTATTTCCTTTCCCCACAATCTGCGGGTTAAAGAGATGATGGAGGCACTTGCCAGCGACTGCTGGATCACACTGAGGGATGCTTTGTAGGGATGCTGTTTACTGAGAAAGGAGGGGAGGACCAAGAAGTGCCAGCTGTGCACATCTGGCTCTCCCATCCTCCCCAGTCTCCTAGAGCCTGGAGGGGAAGAGAGGATTTACATGTGGGGAAAGGCTGGTGGGAGTTGGACACAGCTGTGATGAGTAGGGAAGTGCTCTGGCATCCCATAGCTATTCCTGACATGCAGTTGGAGGTGCTCAGGTGGGGAATTGGAGATGGGTATCTTTTCCTAGAGCCCTTTGTCTCAGCTGAGGGTGGTGGGAGGGAACATCATTCCCCCTGAGACCAATCCAAGGAATAGAATTCCTGAGCACCAGCCTGCCACCAGGTTCATTTCTCCCTTTGGTCCTAGAAAATGCTGTCTTGTTCCTAGGAAAAGTCATCCTGTGGGATGCAGGGCCTCCAGAAAGGGCCTTTCCCAGGGCAGAAATGTAGGTGACCACATCCCATCCATCTCCTCATATTCCCAGGGCTGGGAGGGCCAGGATCTCCCACATCCCTACAGATCCCTGTGATGTGCCCTCCAAGCACTAAGAGCATCAGGAATTCTGCCCAAGGGACCATGGGCTTACCCACTACCGCAGGATTTGGATGTCACACAGGGGTGGTCTGCAGAGGGGATTTCTCCCTGCTGTGCCCCAGCTCGCCCAGGACCCGCTCACAATTTGGCCCATGTCCACATTGGGCAGAGAGCCGAGCATCCATCAAGTTCCAGTGGGATAAAAAGCTCAGTGTAAGCAGCCATTTTTCCTCCAGACAGATGTTTTGATTAGGGAATGACCACTCTGGCAGCAGGAGTCTGTTTTCTACTCCTGGAGTGAGCAAGAAGCTTTTATTATCTTCTTCTCTTTATATTTTTTTAAATTCCCTGTCAAAAGAACTTTCTGTGTCTGCTTAAACTCAAAGTCCTGGAAATCTGTGTTCTGCCACACCCCCCAGCCTCACACAGCCTTCTCCCATGGAATGTCCCAGCTCTTCAGAAAGGTCTGGAACAGATGGATTTTTTGCTTGGGTCTTCTGCTTGAGCCAGGTCCACCTGCAAGGCATGGCCTAAGAAAAATGGTAGATTTAGGACAGATATAAATTGTAATGGAAACATGAGCTGAAAGGGAAAGCTGGCTTGGATTGCAGCAGGAGATCCTAAAATAAGCCAAAGATCTCCAGTCTCATTCATAAAATGTGTACCCCTCACTTTGGGATAAATCACAGGACTACAAAGCTCACGGATTTGTTTTCTGTCTGTCCTGGGCTGGCCAGAAACAGATATTTCCAAGACAATTTGGCCCCACTGGCTGTGCTGGAGGCTGGGACCTGGACTGGGTCTGAGACAGGGAGGTGGGATGCTCTGGAATGAGGAAGGAGGAGGATGGGGCCAGGAGAAGGAGGCACCTAAAGCCGCTCTGGGGTTCTTCAGGTGTGAGAGGTTTTGTGATGGACCAGCACCAACATCAGCACCTCACCTCAGAGGGAGAGCTCAGCTGCTCCTGGGGGTTCTTCATCTTCCCTCAAGGACCTTTAGCATGGACCAGAGCATTTGAGAGAGTTCTCAATGCACAAATACAGCTTGGCATATTTATCCATCAAAGATCAGGACTGGAATGGGTCTGAACATTGCCGGTAGGATATTCCCAGTTCTCCAGCAAGGATGCAACGTGCAAAACCGACATGACCCACAGTGCTTCTTGCTCTGGGCGCTCCAGCTCTTCACAGGGATGTCCTTCAGTGCTGCAATCATGGAACCATGGAATGGTTTGGATTGGAAGAGACCTGAAAGCCATGGGCAGGGGCACCTTCCACTATCCCAGGTTGCTCCAAGCCTCATCCAACCCAGCCTTGGACACTTCCAGGGCTGGGGCAGCCGGAGTTTGGCCACTGTGTCACAGAGGATGGTGGCCATAGCCTCCACCTTCTGCCTCTGAGAAAGACCTTGCACATGGTTTCAGTGCTCTTTATAGCACAGCGCGTTGGTTTGGAGCTGTCTTCTTACCTCCTCTTAGCAACAAAGCCGCAAATTATTTCAAAATATGAGCTAAAAAGAACTTGACCGAAACCCAGCAGAAGTAGAAAAGAGTCACAGCAAAAAAACACTTCAGTAGCAAATTTATCTTCTTATTTAAGGGGCTGATCCACCAAGATACTCCATAATTCTTCCATTTTGTGTCTTGCAAAGAAATCCAAGGGTGCCAGGTCAGGAAATGTTTTGAAGAGCTATTTTATTGAGGGAAGAGAGAATTGAATGCATCTGTGATGTGCCGAGAACTGGAGGAAATTTTTTTTACTGAACTTTTTCTCTCCTCGCTGATGCAAAAATGCAAATCTGGAATACTTAAATTATTGCATCTGAAGTGAATTGATTTCAGCAATTCTTTCTTGACAGGGGATGACTTGAAAAGAGAAATTCAGCATTTTAAACCCTTCATAATAGGCTAGATCTGCATTTTCAAAGTAATTTTTTTAGGGTTTTTTTAATCCATTTCCTTTCAAAAAATGTATTCTTTAAAAAAAAGGGATGTTCTTAATTTTAAAATGAATTGAAATATCTGATCTAGGTGAAATATGGAAACACTTTGTAGCACCCACCCAAGAATCTGGATGGAAAAGGGGCTCATTTTGTGATTTCAGTAGGCTTAGGGGTTTTTTTTGGAGCTGCCCCCAGAGTGAAACTCTATTGGCTTGCTTGGGTCTTAACCTCTTTTTCCATGGCAGTTTCATGGGGTTGAGGCAAATGGTGAGCCAAGACTTCTGCTTTTCTGCTCGATTTGGTCTTGTTTCCTTTCCTGTACCCACCCATGCAATCCCAGGGCTGTCTGTCGGTGCCATCCACATCCCTGCTGCAGAAACCGGTGCATTCATGTCAGAAATGACTTTGAGTCTCCTTTGCCCTGGTAGAGGAAAGCAGTCAATGGCAGGAGGCGGTGCAGGGCTGTTCACTGGAAAAAGGAGATGGGCATAGGTTTGAAATGACAGAACCTGTGGCAATGGAATGAAACTGAGTCCAAGGAGGTTTAGGTTGGGTATTAGGAAAAGGTTCTTCCCCCAGAGGGTGTTTGGGCACTGAACAGCTCCCCAGGGAATGGTCAAAGCCCCAAGGCTGCCAGAGCTCCTGAAGTGTTTGGAAAACTCTCTCAGGGATGCACAGGGTGGGATTGTTGGGGTGTCTGTGCCGGGCCAGGATCTGGACTCCATTATCCTTGAGGGTTCCTTCCAACTTGAGACATTCTGTGATTCTATGATCTTCAGAAGAACTCCCTTTGACCCATTCCTGCAGGAGCATTTGCACTTTCACCCATCTCTCTCCAGCCAAAATGCCACCTCAGCTGCCCCTCTGAAGGTTGCTAAAATCAGGTTCTGTCATCCCCCAATGTGGGCACCCAGCACGTTTTAGAGGTTCTGCCCACACATCCGGTGCTCCTGGGACCTGCATGCCTGTCCCACGAATTCAGGGCTGGGTGCACCACCAAGCTCATTGCCCTAGTTCCTAGTGGCTTTTTCAGCTTGGCCCTTCCAGGAATGTGTCTGCCTCAAATATTTTTTACGCGAAACTTACCAGCAGCGAAGCCGGACTCATAAAATCATAGATTTTCCTGATTTGGAAGTGACTCGTAAGGATCATGGAGTCCAACTCCTTGACCTGCACAGGACCACCCTAAGATTGTCACATTTTGCTTCTAAAACTCTTTTTGCTAAATTTTTTATGCATATAGAATCATAAAATCCCAGAATGGTTTGGGTTGGAAAGGACCTTAAAGCTCATCTCGTTCCACCCCCTGCCTCACCACCCGCACAGGGAAGAATTTCTTCTGTATATCTAACCTAAATTTCCCCTCTTTCAGTTTAAACCCATTACTCCTTGTTCTTTCACTACATTCCCTGGCGAAGATGGAAATGGAAAATACTTTATGTTGCCTTAAAACTTTTTTTTTCTGCTCTGATTTTTGTTCACTTAAAAAAACCTTGTTTTTAAAATTTGGGGGTTTGAGGAAACAAGTTTTCCGGCTCTCAGTTATTAAATATAAACCGACATTTTTAGATATGAAAAACTATAAATTCGCAAAAGGAAATTTCCATGCTTTTCTGAGTTACTGTGTTCTTCCCAGTACTCCTTTCCACTGGAAAAAAAAAACCCAAACAAAACAGGGTAGATCTACTCTGAGTGGCTTTTCTCATTTGTTTTTCTTGTGAAGGTAATTTTAAAAAGCATTAATCAGAAGCAGAAACATGTTGGGACAGCGTACATTCAACTAAGACTTTTAAATTTTTTTAAGAAATTACTTTTTAACAAATGAAGGCTCCACCCGATGTGGACTGGGAGTTCATGGTCGTGGTCCCCACTCCTCTCAAACCCTGCCAGAGGAGCTGGGATGGCCTCAGACCTCTGGTGGGACTTGCTGGGGTTGATGTTCCTCCAGGCTTTCCCCGTTCTGCCCCACCAGTGCCATCACTGGGGATCACAGTAGGTGAAAGGAGATTCCTGGCCTGGTGGGAAGAGTAGGACACAGTGATGGTTATGATTAAATTTATAGCTAATACAATAAATATTGCCAATAAATGCCCAAATAACAGCTCCATCAGCTGTTGCAATGGTTATATTGTCACCAGGCTGTAGTTTCTCTTCTTGAGTCATGAGATTCAGTGAGACCCCTCACTTTCTAAACTGCTCAGAGAAGTCTTGGCGTGGCTCAGTTCTCTCAATCTCAGATTTGGTCAACAGCCTGTGACTAAAGGATTACAATACAAGCAGGTTCAGCTAGAAATGTGCAGATTTTCGGTCTTTGGCCTTGCAGAATTCACAGCTGCAAAGCACCTATCGAGCTGCTTTAGGATTTATCTCTGTATTTGACCAGGTCTGAGTGCTTTTACTCACCCACACAAAAGTGAGTGTTCCCTGTCTCCGGGCTGGATGTCCTGCAGGTGTTCCTGCCAGGGTGAAGTCCCATCCAGAAGCTGCCTTCCATCTTGGAAGACCAGTTGGTCCAACAGCATTTTATACCTTTTTGCAGGCCCAAAGTCATCGCAAACTTGTTGTTGTTGTTGTTGTTTTTCTTCTTCTTCTTCTTCTTAATCATCTTCTTCTTCTTCATATTCTTCTTCTTCTTCTTCTTCATCATCATCATCATCACAACAATAGCAATAATAATAATGTATTCTATTAATTATGTGAGCACCTGGTATTTTTATGTTAGGATGAAATGCACTGCCTGAGATAGAGTGGAAGGGGAGAGGGAGGATGTGTGTGGGAGGATATATTTGAAGACCCAAATATCTTTCGTTGCCATCAAGCATTGAGAGCAACTGAAAACCCCAAAAGAAACATCCATGATCCCCTAGATGGTCCATCAATCCTGTCATGAGATCGTCCTGGTGAGATGATTGGCAGTCAAAGCACATTGCTGACTTGTGCTCTTTTTCACCTTCCCTAAATATGCTGAAAATATGGATATTGCCATATCTGTCATTTGGGAGCAAAGTATTTCAAAGATCTCAGGATTTTCCAATGAGGCCATAACAAGGACCACAGATCGGTGTCCAAACGTGTAGGTGGATTTTCTGTCTTTCATGGCTGGTAATGAGTGATATCTAAAATTATCCATCATCCAGCCTTGATTTTAAGTGATACCTGGCTGTTCCCTGTGTAAAAAGAAAATTCCAGACACTCTCATGGCAAAAAACACCATTCAGAATCAGAAATCCTGGCAGAAATATGTGAGTGGAGGAGCAGGAAAAGTTCCCCTAATAAATCATGTGCCATTGCATCACCACCAGATCTGCCAAGCAGAGCAAGCCCTGGGTGCGACCTGGAAGCTGCCAAATGAAAATGAAATTGCAGCAGGAACTGCTCTGGTTGATTTAATAGGTGAAACTCCCCCTCTGACTGTGCTGTCAGTGCCTGGAGCAGAGCTGAGGCCTGGGGACAGATGGATGGGCCATCTGTAAACTCAGGTCAAAGGAAATCTCAGAGATGGAAAAGTTCTGATTGGGGGGATAATGTATATTGGGCTGTCCTGAAATACTTCACTGACTCCTTCCATTTTCCTCTTTATCAGTGATAATGAAAAATGAGGTAGAAGGGAGAAGACATTTAAAAAAAAATACTTTAAAATATTGTGATTGCTCCAGTAGAAACCTCATTTCAGAGTCCCAGATTTTGAAACATTAGATTTGTGCTAGAAAGCAAAAAAAAAAGTTGCTTTTACTGGATTATTTTTCCCTGTGAGCCTGGTTTGCTGAGAGCTTTTCTGAACACACCTCTTGGAGTCTGACTGCCAATGACACAGTGCCAGACTGACATTTGCGAGGTGTCCCTGGACCTGAGGTCCCTGATCCTCCATGATCACTGCGGACCTTGAGGTATTTTGGCAAGAATAGGAATCAGTGTGTCTTTGCACAGCTATGAGTCTTCAGGATTTGGGTTTTGGGGTTTTCTTGGGCACAGAGCCCACACCTTCCAATGCCTTTGGTTCAAAGCAGGGGCTGGGGTAGACTTTGGCACTGGATATTGCACTTCAGTAATGCTGGCTTCATCTGCTCCTTCATTTTTGAGGCTTCAAGCAGAGTTTGGCCATTTTGGCTACCCAGACCCATTATTATCCTTGAATTCCTGACCGAAAATTACATTTCAAATGTACATTACAAAATACATGGAGCCGAAATTACATTTCTAGGACGAAAGTCAAACAGTCCTCAAGCCCAGGTTTGGAAACTTTAATGTGGACCAGATGATGATCCGTGGAAAACTTTGATTCATTTGTGTCTGGTGATCCGTGAGGTGTCCAGAAGATCTGAGACATGCCCATGGTGTAGGGAAACCTAATCCGTGATTTCTGGGAGATCCACACCTTGTCAGGTGTGAACACTTCCAAAAGTACCAGAGTATTGCAGATGGATGAGGCATAACCAAAGCAGTCATTTGTACCTCTTTCTTTTTTCCTCTGGTGACTTAGAGTATCTGTCTGAACCTCATTTGCAAAGTGTGAAACACCAGAGTCATGTGGGAACAGAAACCATGGGGTTCACAAGGTCCAAGGTAGCAGGAGGAGTGCAGACAGGATGGTTTTAGACTCTTCTCTTCACTGTCCCATCATCCTGAGTTCTGATCTTCTCCAGCTTGTTCTTCAAGAATGCAAAGACTGTTTTGTCCCTCGATGCCTGCTCCTTTCTCCAAGAGCAGTCTCATTAAAAAGCGTTTTCTGCTCTTCCTTCCAGGATGGGGTTGTTTGGCAGCAAAAATCAGCTGATGCCCAATGAGAAACACACTTCTGGAGGCAACCCAAGAGCGAAAGGCAAACCTCCTCCTGCCCCACCCAAGGTAAGCCTGCAGTTTTGTGTCCTTTTGGGATCCCCCGTAGCTCAGTTGGTGTCTGAAGTGACGCAGGCGAGATTTAGAATCACAGAACGGTTTGGGTTGGAAGGAACCCTAAAGATCACCTCATTCCACTCCCTACCATGGGCAGAGACATGTTTCATTATCCCAGGTTGCTCCAAGCCCTGTCCAGCATGGCCTTGGACACTTCCAGGGATCCAGGGGCAGCCACAGCTTCTCTGGGCAGTCTAGTCCTCCCAGCTGATCCCTGTGTTTTTTAGACAGGGGTGGGAAGGGCTCTGAGGAACCTCTGTCTATTAAAGGAAGCTAAAATACAGTGTATCGGTACTTTGAAATATCTTCTCATCAGCACTTTGCAACCCAAGCTGATGTTGCTGACTTGCAAGATGGGTCAGATTCAGGCTAAGATTCAAAGTTGCAAACCACAATGGAAACTTCACCACTCTGAGTCCTCAACGGGTTCAGTAAAGAGGGTCTGCAGCCAATCTGTGCTGAGAATCAGAAATGCTGGGCATCTGCTGCTCCCTTTGAAATCATACAGCCTCTGCTGGCATGGACACAGAGCAGGAAGGAACTGGGGCAGGATTTAGGAGACCTCAAATGACAAACTCCTCATTTAAACTTTCGAGTTACTTCACCTCTGTTGCCATCCAGAGGACATGAAGTTGTTTTGTCTCTCCTTGACCCTGCCAGCACGGCATCCACCACAAGAGAAACTCGAGGTGCAATTCTCATGTGAAAACCATCTTGAGCTCTGGGAGAGGGGAGGAATTGTAAATCATTGCTTTTTATGACAGCTGGAGATGTTTTTCACTCCTTTAGTTTCATTTCTGAGTCTCCCGTGGCTATTCAGTCCAGTTTTCATGACAGCAGATGTCATATCAACCAAGAAGATGTTATTTTCCTAAATTTCATTCTCTCCAGCTCACTGGAGAGGAGCCACTATCAGTATAAATACAGTATCACTGACCACCTTCTGCCACTCATTATTTTTTGCCACAGCCACTCAGCCCTCACACGGCAGAGGAAGTCCAAATTTCTTCTAGTTAAATGAGAAATGATGAGCAGCTCTCCCACCCCACACTTCTGCTCAGTTGGGGTCAAAGGGTGGTGCAGGCAGAAAACATGAGTTTTTTTAAAATTCTGTGTCTGTTTTTCACTACTTTGCACATTTATAAAAGTACCTAGTAGTGGTCAAACACCCAGTACAGTCACTGGAAGTTGGGTGGAGACCAATTTCAAGCAGCCTCAAAACAAGGTGGTTCCATCCCAGCTCATTTGGAATGATCCATGGACGATTTGCCAGTTCCAGCAGCTGGGTCAAACCAAACAAGGGACAATGTCAGCATTTTAAAAATGTGCCCAGATGAGTTGCAGCACTCTGTTGGTCTTTAATTTCACAGTCTGCGACTTCCTCCTGAGGGGCAGTGGAGGAGCAGCTCAGATCTCTGCTCTCTGTGGCCTGGGATAGGACCTGAGGAATGGCTGGAGATGTGTCCAAGGAGGTTTAGGTTGGATATTAGGAAAAGGTTCTTCCCCCACAGGGTGCTTGGGCACTGAACAGCTCCCCAGGGAATGGTCAAAGCCCCGAGGCTGCCAGAGCTCCTGGAGTGTTTGGACAAAGCTCTCAAACACCGGGTGGGACTGTTGGGGTGTCTGTGCAGGGCCAGGAGCTGGATCAATGATCCTTGTAGGTTCCTTCCAACTTAGGAATGATAGAATAATTGAATCATAGAATATCCTGAGTGGATATCCACAAGGACCATCAAATGTTCTATGATACCTGCAATTCTCTGATTAATTTGCTGTTACGGTCACTGCCTCTGTTTTCTGAGCTTAACCCCAAGCGAAAGATATTCCGTGAGCCTTGGGACAATCGTGGCAGACAATATATCTGTTTTTCTGCTTGAAGTAAAACTGTGATTGCCATTTCTCAGTTGGACCATTCATATCTCACCCCTTGTTAATCCGAAATCTGGCATCAGTGAACAGGGGTTGGATGCACCAGGCTCCAAGTGAGTGGGCAGCAGATTTATGCTTTAACTCAGAGGCAAGCCAAGGGTTATTCCAGCTTTCTGTTAAGACAGCTACGAACACCTCACGGCAAAAACATGCTAAAGCCATCACAACACATGAGGAGCCAGACACAGGGGCTGCTGAGTGACTGCAGTGGTCTCTGGGCCAGACTCCCACTCGTCTGTGAAGCTGAAATCAGTTCTTCCTGAAACACAGCAAAGTAATAAATATCTCCTTTTTTCCTTTCTATTTCTATCACAGGGGAGACAAGTTATCAACAACCCTCATCTAAACCAACCCTCTGCACAAGGTAAGATTTTTTTTCTTTGCCTCCCCGTGGGGTTTTGCAGGGTGGTGGTCCCCAAATGAGAAGGAGCCATTACATCACATCACAGGCGTGTGGTTTCCGTATCTGCAGCAGTGCCAGGCAAGGAGTTTATCAGAGTGTTTCAGAAAACTCAGTTTGGATCGCCAAGTGTTTGCAGCTGCCAATTTTCCCCTGCTCATCAAAGAAATTGAGAGGGAAAAGCACTCCCTCTCCTTTGGAACTAGGTGATCTCTAAGGTTGCTTCCAATTCTGTGATTTCGGGATTGGTGGAACAAAGGGAGATCTGAGACTTGAGCTGTGTGGGATTTCTCTGCCCCGTCCACAGCATGAGAAGCAGTGGATGCTTTATGCAGCCAGCTGAAAAACTCAGAGGAAATAGCAGGCATCAGAGAGGCTACAAAGAGAGGGAGAAGAAAGGAAAGAGCATAAAATAAGAATATACAGAGCCCCTGCCTGGAGACGGGCTGTTGGCTTCATCCACCTCTGCAATTATCTGTGGGTCACAGATGGTGTTTGGAGATTATTGTCTTTTAGCAGGGAGATCTCTGCTCCTCTGCCCAGCCTGCAGCAGCAGCTCGTGTGTGTTTCTGTCAAAGTTCTGCAGATTAAGGACAGAGAGAGATAATTGGAAGAGGGGGGGAAAATGGAGAAAGACTGGAAGAGGTAGTTAGCAACACATAAAATTCTCCACGTGGATGAAAGTGTAGGATTAGGGGAGACAGGGAGGTGATGAATAAATGGGATGGGTGGAATGGCAGAGTTAGGTCTTCTTAGGTCTTATGGATGGTGATGGAGAGTCCCAGGCCAGGCACAGGAAGTCCTGCAAGGCCAAAATGTTCTTCAAATTCAGCATTTGTTATGGAAATGAAATCTGTGGGAGGTGAAGTTCCTCCACCGCGTGAGCTGAGGTGCGTTTCTGTGGAAATACCATTTTTCCAGAAACCACGTTTTCTCTTGCAAAATTGTTTTCGTGGCACATTTCCAAATGGCCGTGCTCTCCTACCTCCCCAGCTGAGCAGAAATTGAAAGTTTTTTATCACAGGGATTTTATGACAAGTTTTTTATCACAGGGATTTTCTCACTCTGGTCAGACTCACAGCAGAAATTGTGATCAGGGAGGCAGCTTTTACTTCTCCTTCATGCCTGAAGGCAGAAGTGGAAAGATGCTAAACAATGGATTAAGTACCATATTAGCCATTTTCAGCTCTCAAAACTACTTTTGTTCATTAGATTCAGTTCCAGTTCTAGAGTAATATTCATACTGGCAGTCCGGGAAACTTCCTATTTTTCTCTGCCAGTGGCTGAGTTTCCCAAAATGATGGTACATCTGACTCTGCCCTGTGTGGCAAAACAGGCTGATAAGAACCATGCAAGATATTTGAGATACCAGAGATCTTCTCCTAAATGACAGCAATTCAAGTGAATCGAAAGAGAAACCACAAAATCCAGGCAATCACATAATGTTAAAAAAAAAAAAAAAAAAATAAAAAAAGAANAAAAAAAAAAAAAATTCAAAGAGATGAATTAAATCCTGTGGGAGCACTTAAAATTCAATTAGAGAAAATTATTGACTGTGAAAGTGTGGCATGTAATGTAAATCAACTCCTTTTTTCCTTGTTTTTAAATTTTTCTGGTTTTTTTTTCCCCTCCTTGCATTTTGAATGTTTTTTTTTCTGATCTCAGAGCTGTTGAAATTGTTTCACACTTTCCAGCTTTCACACCCGTCTCAGAAATCATCTGTTTATTTATTTATTTTTAACAAAAGCCTAATTCCTCCTGATGTTATTTATTCTTATGGAAATAACACAAAGGCAGGGGTGATGGGCAGACCCCAACATCTGCAAGGGGTGCAGAATTTTGGATTCAATGGGGTGCAGGTGGCATCACCAATCCTCTTTCCACTTGGGGTGGTTCTTCCATGGTCTGAGTCTCCCATTCTTTTTAACACCGTTCCCTGAGCAATTACAAAATTTTTAAGGTTGTTTTTAGGTCTCTGTGGAGTCAAAATTTTAATTCTGAACCCCCAAAGCCCCTGGCACAGCAAAATCCTGGCCCATGGTGGCCCCAAACCCAACAGCCCCACAGCTACAGCTGCTGTTTGCTTGCATGGGATGTATAAGACATTGAAAATAGGTAGAATAAGCCCTGGCCTTGCCCTGCCAGCTGCTCACAGCTGGATTTAAATCCCCCTGATGGAAAGAGTTGGCATTTTAATAATCTGCTACAGCACAAGGGGTCGTTCTCTCTGCGAGGTCGTTTCTTCTGATGAGGAACCACAACTTCTTCCACCTCTTCACTTGCTTTTTGCTGACCAAAATATGAATAGGGCTGAGTTTCAGGGGGTGGGAGCATAGCAGGCTCTGGAATCTGAGGTCTTTTGAGGCATCTCAAAGTTAATGCTGAAATTCTTGGTTGTTTTTATTGTTGTTCCTCGAATGTGGCTTTGAGTTTGAAAGAAATGCTGTCAGAAACGTGGGTTTGAGCTGAAGTGGGAAAAGGAAGGGTTGTTCCTCCTGAAATGGCCGAATTTTCAGCGAGAAATTAAAACTTCTCATCAAAAGTGTTTGCCTTGACCTGGAGCACATCTGAGGAGAAATGGCTGAGGGAGCTGGGAAAGGAGCTCAGCCTGGAGAAAAGGAGGCTCAGGGGGAACCTTCTGGCTCTGCACAACTCCCTGAAAAGAGATTGCAGCCAGGTGGGGGTCAGGCTCTGCTCCCAGGGAACAAGTGAAAGGAGAGGAGGAGATGGCTTCAAGCTGCACCAAGGGAAGGTTAAATTGGATATTAGGAAAAATCTCTTCACAAAAATGGTTATCAGTCTTTGGCACTGACTGCCCAGGCAGTGGAGTCCTCATTGCTGTAGGGATTTAAAAGCCAAGTGGATGTGGTTCTTGGGGACATGGTGGCCTTGGCAGTGCTGGGTTAATGCTTGGACTTGATGACCTTAGAGGTCTTTTCCAAGTTTAGGATTCAGTGATTACAACCAGCCCATGCCAGGCTGGAACAGAAAGCTGACCCCATTTCCAGCAGCAGTAACTCATAGCTCAGTGCATCCAGCTGGCCACATGTCCTGCAAGTTGTCACTTACGCCATGACCGTCCTAAAAGGACTCTAAACCAACGGATGATCCTCTGGGGCACCCTGGCACAGTCTCAGCCTGGCTTCGTGGCCATGAGACAGTTCCATTGGAGACAAGGCAGCAGTGGGAGGACTGGTTGGATCATTTCTGTCGAGCCACCAAACTGGCACTCAGCCCCTGCAAACCCTGCTGCTATCAGACTTTCCTGACAGCAGCTCTGAGCCAGGATGTGTTTGGCTTCCAATCAAAATCCCTCATGGCCTGAGAGGATCAAACAGGCCAAGGCAGTGTAATCCATGTGTTTCTCGTGGGGCAACAGACTCAGAGACAGGAAGAGTCCCTTTCGTCATGAGATGGCAACTGCTGCTGGCTCAGGCAGAGAGAGCTTTTCTTCTGGCTCATTTTTAGTGTTCTCAGCGCCTGTTTTGGGATAAGCCGTGATAAAGTGTTTTTTTCAGAGTACAAACCCTTTTCCTCCTTCTTCTCGTATTTGCTCTTTTTAATTTCGTTCATTTTCACTTACGTCAGTCGCTTCAAGATCAAAACTCCATTTTCATTTTCTGCCATACACAGCCACTCCGGGCTTGAAGATATTTACCACATTGGCTCCTATTTTGCAAAGCACGAGTGCGATCACTGCATTATTTCCCTTTCAAGAGCACCGGGAGGGTGTGTGTGGATCACAGGCTGGATGTGGACACCTCGCAGGAGGCACATGCCCCAAACCCTTTCATGTCAGAGCAGATGTGTGATAACAACTTTCTCAAGGAGGCAGACAGAGTTTGGGTGCATTGCTAATTCGAGATCCCTCGAGGGGAAGCCCCCAACCGTGCCAGCTATTTTCAGACTTCAAAGCATTCTCCCTTGTGACTGATCATCCTTTCCCCATCCTGGGAGAGAGGCTCTGCTGGAACCTCTCATGGATCTCCGATTTCCTTCTCAAAAGCCTGAAGGGAGCTGCTCAGGGCTTCGCTTTCCAAAGCTGCCTTTCCTCCCACGCTGACCCTTCCTCCTCCCTAACAAATCGCCACCGGAGCAGCAGCCAGCCTTGCACAGACACAAACCCCAAGTTGCCCCAGAGACACTGTTATCTTGCGATGACAAAGGGCCAGTCTGGCCCTCTTGCTGGTGGCATTATTTGAAAAGGTCACCCAGAGACAGTGGCTTGACAGGCTGTTTTGAAAAATGCTAATAATAGGCTGTCCATCGCTCTCGGTGCATTAATTAGGCTGAGCACAAGCTGAAGCCTTTCTGTAACACAGCTCCATTCTTTTTTTTTTCTTTTTTCTTTTCCTTTTCCATTTTCTTTTTCCTTTTCTTTCTCTTTTCCTTTCCCCCTTTCATTATTATTATTATTATATTTTTGTTTTAATTTTATTTTTACTTTCAATTTTAGTTTTTTTGTTTTTCTTTTTTTCCTTCTCCTTCACCTTCTCCTTCTCCTTCTCCTTCTCCTTCTCCTTCTCCTTCTCCTTCTCCTTCTCCTTCTCCTTCTCCTTCTCCTTCTCCTTTCTCCTTTCTCCTTTCTCTCCTCCTCCTCCTCCTCCTTTTCTTTTTCTTTTTCACCACTTTGCTTTGGTTTGATTTCTATGGTCCTGTGCATGTGCTGATCCTTTTTATAAAGTTTGGTCTGCCCCAAAATAGCCGCTCTGTTCTGCTTCAGCAGCTCCAAGCGTGCAGAGCACAGAGGAAAGGTTGCACAACCTCCTCAAGAGCAGCCCTGGCACCACCCGGCTGTGCAAACCAAGAGATTCAGCTCCATCCCACGGGGATCTGCCCCAGGCTGTGTCAGAGAATTGTGGCACATGGACAAGGACAAGGCTCAGAAAAAGGAGAGAGAGGGACTTTTTGTATGGGCAGAGAGTGACGGGAAAAGGGACAACAGTTTTAAACTGGCAGAGGGCAAGTTTNAAGGTCACTTCCCACCCAAACCATTCTGTGATTCTGTGATTCATTCTGTCATCCACAAGGAATTGTGGACAAGAGACTGGATGAGCCCAGAGCACAGGGCACAGCCCATGAGCCAGGGAGAGTTAAACCCTAGAAATGGGCTCAAATAACAGAAACCGAAATTACACTTTTTTAAAATCAAAAACCCCTCCTCATTGCGAGTCAAATCCCACGGCCACCCTGGGAAATGTTGCTACTGCAGTTTTCATTTACCGCTGTGCAAAACTCAGGCTGAGCTCTGACAGGTTATTTATGACCCTTCTAATTCCACACGAACCCCTTTTTCTTGTTGACACTTCGGGTTTTGTGGATGGGAGGGGGCTCTGTGGTGTTTTAAAAATACATACACAGGAAATGCTTTGTTAAATCAGTGTTAATCCCCGAGCAGAGGTTGTGGTGAGTGGGGAAGCTGAGTTGGTGGGAAGGTTGGATTTGGGGGTGGGAGGGTGACAGAGCCCCCTGTTCAGGGGGTGAAATGTCGCACCATACACCCAGGTGTGCCTCCTTCAGGGAACCATCTGGATCCAAAGGAGTTAATTCTTCTTTCAGATCCCTTGTTTGTGGTTGCACTGTACGATTTTCCTGCCTCCAGTGACCGTGACCTGGAGCTGGTCAAGGGGGAGAAACTCCAGGTCCTCTCCAAGTAAGTGACCTGCTGCCCTGAGGAAGTTCAAAGATGAGCACAGGGAGGCTGAGAAAGGGCAGACCTTGAGGTCAGCCACCACTTTGCAGCTGACCAGAGCCGAGCCTGTGCCTTGGCTTTGCTCCCGAGTGTGGCTGTGGGTCCCCTCTCCTCTCGGTGACATTTCCATGGGTCACAGGTCCTCTGGGGCTGGGCATTGTCCCTGCCTGGGTGATACTGGGACCTTCTTTGCCTTCAGTGCCTGTGGGTGCAGAAGTAGCATAAATAAAAACAAAAAAAACCCCTCAGCTCCTGTCCTGTGTTTGTGCTGATTGTGCTTCTGCAAAGGATGTGGGTTGGGTGTAGTCAGAGGAAAGGACAGAACTGAGCCAGAGACATGTGAGGTTTCATTTCAACTTCTCAAATTCACCACAGAAGAGGCCCAGGGCTCTTAACAGGACAGAGGTGGGTTTGGGGTCCCTAGACCCTGTAGGGCTGCTCCATCCTTGACTGCCCTGTGAGATCACCTCCAGAGGTGACATTTGTCACCCAGATGGGATGGGCTGAGGTCTGTGGGACAAGGAGATGGAGAACACCCTGTGTAGGGATTGCTTTGGGTCATGGCTGGTGGCTCAGTCAGCAGTGGGAGAGCCAAGTGGGGTGTCTGGAAGGTGAAGGAGCAAAGAGGACCCTCGGTGCCCCAGTTCAGGAGACGAAATAAACCCTGTGACCCAGATTTTCCTCCTCTCACTGAGGTGTGTAGCAAAGGTTTGGGTCTGTGGTCACCCTACGTTCACGGAAAGAGACTGTCACCTCCCCAAGTCCCTGAAACACCAACAGCCTTCAACCTGGTTTTGGTCCTGGGGAATCCAGAGGGAACTGCAGACTGGATGAAGGTCCATCTGCAGTGCTCAAACCCCACAATCCATGTCCTCACAGCCTCAGCTTGGCACAGAACCCCCTCTGGGCACTCACATCTTTTCCTCTGCTCCCTTTGCAGCGAGGGGGACTGGTGGCTGGCAAAGTCCCTGAGCACTGGGAGGAAAGGATACATCCCCAGTAACTTCGTGGCACAAGTGGACAGTTTGGAAGAGGAAAAGTAAGTGGGAAAGCTTTGGAGTGGTGAACACGAATGCAGTGCTCTGAATCAAAACAAACTCCAGGATGAGCTTTACTGGATGGCAGGAGGTCTTTCCTCATCCCAAATAATGCTGCCCAAAAGCTCAGGACAAGTTTTTAGCATTATATTGATGTGGAAATGGAAAATGAGTTTTTTTATTGGAAAGTAGGAAAAGATTCTTGTCCCATTGATTGTACCCACTGTGGAAAACAAGGATTTGGGGGGGACAACATCAAGGTTATGGTGGCAGTGCCAGGGACCATCCTCTGGTGCCACTGGGCCACTCCACCCACACAAACAATGTTAAACCTCTTCACTCTCAGAGAGTATCCATATATAAACTGGGAATCTCTGGATGGGATGTGTTGATCCAGGTCCTGGATGTGCCAGGGACCTCACCAACAATTTAGCAGGACAGACAAATGAGTGCCAATGCCCAGACCCACAGTGCTGGTTTTTAATGAGCCCAGATGCAGCCTCCCTGCAAGGAAGGTGGAAAGAAAGACTGGAGTTAAAAGAGTTTATTTTGCCTGTAATACAAACGGCAGGGGATTTTTTTTCCGTGAGTTATCCTCCTCTATGGCATTCAGCTCTAATGATCAGTCCTGCCTGCAATCTCCTCTTGGAGGGACCCGACCGTCACTGAGTTCAGCAAATATTTAGCAGCGCACAGAAGTGTGGCTGAGACATAAAAGCTCTTTGTATCCAAAGCCTGAACTTCTCCTATGTGTGGGATACTGCACATCCCATCTACTCCCTGCTCTGTCTGAATTTTCAGGCTGTGAAATAAGCCCAAAGCACCAAAATCTGATGTTAATCTACCCAAAACTGTCTATTACTGCCACTTTCTGGCATATAACACACTATTTGCTGATAAAAATAATTCTGGGTTTCACAGTGTAATGGTAAAAAATGATGAGCTAACTGGAAAGAATTCCCTTTTTTTGATTTTTTTAGAGCTTTTTCCTTTACAAGTGATGATTTCTCCTTTTCTCCTTCTCAGGTGGTATTTTAAAACTCTGAGCAGAAAAGATGCTGAACGGCTGCTGTTGTCCTCTGGGAACAAAGTTGGCTCTTTCCTCGTCCGGGAGAGCGAAACCACCAAAGGTGAGATCCTTGGAGCAAAAGTAACTCCTTGGTATTGTCCAGGCTTGGAAAACCTTAAGCAGGGCTCTAGGAGTGAGCTGAGGGTTTGGAGGGAAAAAATTTCCTCAAGATATTTCTCAAATGTGCAGTTCTGGCTCTGGTAAGAGTGGCTCTTCCACCAGAGTTCACAGCAGAGACACAGGAACACAAATATGCAGATTTTCCAAAACAGTTTAGGGGTTTTCTTTTCCTTTTCTTCTCAAAGAAGTGCCTCTTTTTTTTATTTTTTTTTCCTTGGCAAATACAGATGGTTCTACACACTCTTGAAGGAGTATTTCTTCTGTTTGCAGCAGAAACTTGGAGAATTTTGGTAAAAGTCATTTTCCCAGGGGAAACGCCTTTTCCCTGACAGTCTGTAGCAAGGGGAATTCATATAAACCAGAATTTTTGGAAGGAGACTGACTGGAGTGGGACAAATGGACTTCATCCTCTTTCCTTCCATATGAACATGTCTGAGTTCTGGAGAAATGATCCAGTGAGGATGGAAAGGGCAGAGAGCATTGGTTACTTCTCTTGGGCAGTGGAAGTAGTTATCAATCATATTATTTAACCATGTAATTTCAATTTGTATAGTCTGGGAGTTAGTTTAGGTTGTCCCATGGGAATTTCATATTGTTTCTTTCCTACTTTTTTCTCCTTGCTTCCTCTGGACCATCATGTGTGTTTACAGTAGAGGAAATGATGTTCATGGTGGTGCCATGGTTCTGCTCCGAACCAGATCCATCAGTTTTCCTTCCACATGATCTGTATTTCCATTCACTTTGCACATCACCAGCAAAATCTGACCATCAGGGATGAGCACTGGGCTGAGCTAATCCCAATTAGTCACTTAACCTGGAAGGTGTGGGATGTCTCAGGCACAGCACAATGGGTTCTGCACCCTAAGAGCAGCACCTATTCCCAGCCCACCCTAAGGAGAGACCCATTTTCCTCGTGGTTTGAGATGCAGAAACTCTGCAAATCTTCAGAGTCAACGTTTCTCAGAGTCCATGAAAGGCACATTCAGCCTGCTGGGAAGATGGGAAGAGTGTAGGAAGCAGGCTGGTGGTGAAATCATCAGCGGAGCACTGTCCTTTCTGGAGATGCTGCAAATAAACAAAGTCCCCCTGAAGTCATAATCATTCCAAAAGCTGCAGGAGCACATTCCCCAGCTGTGCAGAGCCACAGGCTCCTGTATCCCAGCAGGATTCCTGCATTTCTGCTCCCAGCAGGAGGGACCTCGCTGAGCTCAGCCCTCCATCCAGCTGAGCTCCTGTGCTTCCCATCGGGAAGGAGTGAAGGGCTGCTGAGCCATAGGAGCAGGAAATGTCCCACCCATGTCCCCAGGTGCCACATCTCCACGGGTTTTAAACCCTTCTGGGACTGGGGACTCCACCACTGCCCTGGGCAGCTGTGCCAGGACTGGCCAACGTTTTGATGGAGAAATTTTTCCATAAATTTTGTACTCTGGACTCCTTACCTGCCTGTGTCTGTGCCAGGATGTGATGCAGGACTGCAGAATGGGCAAATGTCCCTTGTAGCTGAGGAGCAAGAACTCCTTTTGCCTATCCTGGATATCATCGGGGGAGTTAGGACTCCTCTTAATGAATTTCATTTGCTGCTGTCACTGGGAGCAAAAACCAGGCTGGACAGGGTTTGGAGCAATCTGGGTTAGTGGAAGGTGTCCCTGCCCATGGCAGGGGGTGGAATGGAATGAGCTTTAAGATCCTGCCAACCCAAACCATTCTGTGATTCTGTGAGAGAGAATTGAATCTTCCCAGCCTTGGTGCTTTGCCTCTGCACAGCAATTCCCGAGGGAATAATAACCAGCCTGGAAAATGACAGGGAAGCTCCACCACACTCCCTGCAGCAAATTAAACTGACTGGGGGTGAAATGCAGTCATTAGCCTAATGACAAGGTAAGAATTAACACCGGTAGTAGGCAGCTGAAAGATTGGTCCTTTCACCCTTTGAAAGCTGCAGGAAAGCTTAAAGGGTTGGTGGGGTCTGGAAAGGAGATGCTGTGGGAGAAAATATTTTGGGTGCAACCGCCCTGGCAAACAGGGCAGGTGTCCTCTTCCCTGCTGACTCCCAGCCCCTGCAGACACACAAGTCACCAGTTCCTGGATTTCCTTCTGCAGGGTTCTTTGGCCTCACTGCATCTGCCTTCACATCACATTTGGCTCCTTCCTCGAGCACGTCTTGCCCCATAAAAATCCCACAGAAGCCCTAAGCCATGTCCCAGGCTTGCAAAGCACCCTCTTGTTCTTGTGGCATATGAGCCCAGCTCTCCTGGGCTGCAGCCTGGCCTGGGCAGTATTTCAGTCTGTTTGAAATGAAAACAACATTACCATCCTTGACAAAAATAATGGAAGTTAATAATAATAATGGTCTAATAGTAATAATAATAATAATAATAATAATAATAATAATAATAATAATAAATAGATGTTACCATTATTGTGTTCTTCTTCACAGAATCACAGAATCATTTAGGTTGAAAAAGAGCTCTAAGATTATCAAGTCCAGCCTTTGGCCTTGATGTTTAGTAGCATTATTTGGGAACTTAGGGGCCACATGGGTACCAAAGAGGAGCCAGAAAAGCCATTCCTTTGCCCTTCCCTTGAGGTTTTATTACCCCATTGAAGATGTTTCAGGGCAGTTTCTCAGTTGTTCAGCTGCAAATCAAAAGGGCTTCTCAATTTGTCTTCTGCCTGACATTCATGGTGAAGGAAACAGAATCAGGGGAGTTTCCTCTGCTGAGAGGGAGACAACCAATCAAGCTGTATGGTTCAAATTCGAGGTTCCCTGGCTCTGCATTTAAACCACCAGGTTTTTCCATGAACTTTGCACCACCAGATCTTACAGTCTGGTCTCTGCAGGAAGGGAGTCCCCTCAAAATGATTGCTGGCACTTGGAAAAACTTTAGACTCTTCCAAACTCTGCTTGTAAAGATTTATGATGACTACAACAGAGCAAATCGCCCCAGAGGTGGGGTTTTCTGCTGCTTTTTATAGATGCAAATGGTTTTCAGGCAGAGTGTAGGGAAAACTGCTGGTGCTGGGATGGAGAAACACCAGCCAGTGAGGATTTTATGTTAATAAACTTTCCCCTTCCATACAGGATTAGGGTTTCAGAGTTGCTGTGGATGGCCCTGCTTCTTTTCATGATCCTACATGACAGACACAAAGTGTTGAACGTGTGTAGCCTTGCCTTTTCATTTAAAAACATCAAAAATCAGCAGTTAATCTGCCCAGGTGACATATTAGACTTTGAGCAGCCCAGCAGGCTTGTAACAACTCACTCCAGAAATGTGATCCAGGCAAAGGGAAAAAAACCACTGCTGAACTGCATTGAGTCACACTGCCACAGAGTGGAAGCTCTGCTCTGCAGCAGCATCTAGTGATGCTTTTGTGCACTAAAACCCAACCCCTTGGTTTAGGTTCTCATGGAGGGGATGGCAGGTTGGACTGGTTGATTGCTGAGTAGCTCCCTTGAAGCCCAAAAGGAACAAGATTCCAGATGGGAATCTCTAGATGTGGTTTAGCCACAGTCACAAGTTTATGGCTGAACGAGACGAATCTCCTGAACTCCCTTTTGAGCCCCCACAGCTGAACTACTGACCTTGGCACAAGGTTTCATAATGTTTAATTGAGAGGAAAATGGCTTTAAATGGCTTCAAACTCAAAGAGAACAGGTTTAGATGAAATATCAGGAATAAATTCTTCCCTGTGAGGGTGGTGAGGCCCTGACAGAGGTTGCCCAGAGAAGCTGTGGCTGCCCCTGGATCCCTGGAAGTGTTCAAGGCCAGGCTGGACAGGGCTTGGAGCAGCCTGGGATAGTGAAAGTTGTCCCTGTCCAGGGCAGGGGGATGGAACAGGATGAAATTTAAGGTCCTTTCCAACCCAAACTGCTCTGATTTCATGGTGCTGAGGCTGACAGTGCTCAGATGGGAATATGGAGCTGTGGAAAGACCACTCTGACCTGAGGAACATCTGGTTGCTCTGCCTGGGGAGATGCTGCTGATTCCCACAGTGCTTCCATGGGGCTGTTGGGTATGACAGGCAGGTCTCACCCAGCGGAGTCTGGACAGGATCAATTAATCTGTGATGAACTTTTATTCTCTCCCCTTGCCTCGGAGAGAGGGAAGTGTGCAGCTGTAAAGCCTAAAACAGAGGCTAGACAAAGTTAGGAGAAGAAAAATGAGATAAATTTATTGAAGGGCGTTCAAGGCACATCTAGGGCAGACAGAGCCTACTCGAGAGGCTACACCCAAAATGGATGCTGAGTCACGAGTTTCTCATACTTTATAAGTTCTGTCTGTGTACATATGGAGCCTTAATCCTCCAACTACAGCTTCAGGTAGTGATGTCAATACTCCAAGTTTTCTCCCCCCAGTTCACTGTTGTTTACATATCTTGGGGCTCTGAGGCAGCAAAGTGTCCTTGGATCCTGAGCTTTAGAGGAATTGTTTGCCTAAAAATGCTGGGAACGGGAGATTTAGCACTCTATATGGAGTCCAGAGCCACACAGTAAAACTACAGATACACAAAAAATACAGAAGCTAAAATCCAAAGGCATCTAGGGGAGGCAGTTAGTCCCTGATCAGGGTGCAGTTTGTCCTCACTGCTCCTCCTGCTCCTTCTGCAGATTCCTATTCCCTGTCCGTGAGAGACAGCAACTCTGTCCACGGGGATGTCATCAAACACTACAGGATTCGCTCCCTGGATGGAGGGGGGTATTACATCTCCCCCAGGATGACTTTCTCCAGCCTGCCAGAGCTCATCCATCATTACAGCCGTGAGTTGTTTGCCTTCCCTCATGGATTTGTGTCCTGGAAGAGAACAGGGATGGAGGTGGGAAAAGGCCTGGGAGACACCACAGCTGCTCCACCCTCTGTCGTGGGCCAGGTGTGCTTCTACAACCAGAATCCATGTCCTGGTTTCCATCCTGGGGAATTGCAAGGGTGATTCTGCCCACAGCCCAAAAATCAGGCAGTGTCTCCCATCAGGAAAGGACAGAGGTGGATGCTGCCAGGTTGTGCAGGAGGGGGGTGTGGGAAGCAAGGTTTGGACTGACTGGGAAGAATAATTTGCTCCTCTGTGGCTCCCTTTGAGCTTTTTTCCTTTCATTGGGTCTGTTTTGGGTGCCTTCATCCCCGTGGCTGAAACATTTCACAGAATCAGAGAATTATTAAGGTCGGAAAAGCCCTGCAAAACCATTGAGTCCAAGACACTGCCAAGACAACCACTGACCCATGTCCCCAAGTGCCTCCAGAGACACTTTTTAATCCCTCCAGAGCAGGGGGCTCCACCACTTCCCCGTGTGGTTGAGGAGTTTTCCCATGGGTTGATTTTTCCTGGCATGTGTGGATGAAGGAGGAGGTTTACCCTGCCATGCTACTGAACTCTCCTGTGCTTTGTCCTCACCCAGAGAAAGGGGATGGGCTGTGCCAGCGCCTCACAGCTCCCTGCACATCCCTGGCTCCCCAGAGACCCTGGGCACGGGACGAGTGGGAGATCCCTCGGGAGTCCCTGAAGCTTGTGAAGAAGCTGGGCAGCGGGCAGTTCGGGGAAGTGTGGATGGGTAAGTGGAATTTCCCCCCATTTCAGGAAAGAAAAATATAAAGAGAGGAGATGAAAAAAAAAACCTTTTTCCTTTTCTGGGAGCGGGGATCCTTAAGGATGAACATGTATTTATGGATACACACACAGCAGTAGCTGCAGGATCCCTGGGAAGGACTGGACAGCTCTTGTTTGCACAGATCTGTGGCTGAGCAAGAATTTCACAGGGGTTGGGTGTTGAAGTGGCTATTTATGGGATGTATATGCACCCATTCCTCCTGGGAATCCTGGGCACACCTGTGGAATTCTAAGTTACACCCAGGAGAATACTTGGGTGACATTTTCTTGCTTTTTCTGCTTGTCTGTCCCACTTTATACCCCAGATCTCCATCCTTTATGCCTTCCCGCCCACTGCTAAGCAGCGGCAGAGGAAGTGGGGAGAGCTCAGCTTCCTCTGCCACACTCTTTGTGGCTGCTCTTTAACTTGGAAATCGAGACTGTGGCCAGGACCAGGCTGAGTTCCTGTCCTGGCTGCACAGCCCTGCCTTTTGGGATGGCATTTGGATTACCTGAGAGCCCAGCTGGTGGGAGACCCCAGGGGTTTCGCACAGGAAGGGTCTGGGAGGGTTTTGTGAGGATTTTGTGAGGATGGGCTGATTGCAGGTCGATCCCTGATGGAACCTCATGGATTTACAGCTGTGCCATCGATGCCTGAAACAGGCTTACCTGAAAGAGAAGGCTAGACAAAGTTAGGGGAATAAAAGGCAGATTAATTTATTAAAGGCCTTTAAGGTACATTTCGGGCAGACAGAGCTCACTCGAGGGGCTACATCCAAAACAGATAACGAGTCAGGAGTTCTTCACATTTTATAAGTTCTGTCTATTAACATAACATGCTTAATTCTCCAATTCTCTAATATCAATTACCCCAATCCTGCTCCCCGCAATTCACTGTTGTTTACACATTTTGGGGCTCTGAGGCAGCAAGGTGTCCTTGGATTTTCCAACAGAGAGGAATTGTTTTGTCTCAAATGCTGGGAACAGAGGTTTTCAGCACTTTATAGGGAGTCTAGAGCTACACACCAAATCTACAGAGACAGAGAAAATAGGAGCTAAAAATCCTTAAGGCATCTCCATGAATGTTCCTCCCCACACCTGCTGGCACTGGGATTTATCCCATTTCTTTAGGAAGGATTCGAGCTCTTCCTGTGGTTTTCTTCTCCATGAGCTCTTCTTCTCCTTGCTGCACAACACCACAGAGCCTGCAGAGAGCCCAAAATTCCTCAAATCACCATTCTCTCTCTGCAGGCTACTACAAGAACAACATCAAGGTGGCTGTGAAGACCATGAAGGAGGGCAGCATGGATCCTGACGCCTTCCTGGCGGAGGCAAACCTGATGAAGAAGCTCCAGCACAACAAACTGGTCCGCTTGTACGCCGTGGTCACCAAGCAGCCCATCTACATCGTCACAGAGTACATGGCCAATGGTAAAAACCCTCCTGGAGCTCTTTGTTGGGCTTCTGCAAAACCAGTTCTGTGAGCTGGCCGGCATTACGGGGTGGGCAGGAGGGGTTTGTACCAAATCTGCAAGCTTTTTACCAAATTTGCAAGACCAAGGAGGTCTAAGTGATCCAAAAGTTTGTTTATAATACAGAAAAGAACCTTCTGGGTGATGAAAAAAGGCCTCAAAAGCTACTTCACAAGGTGGTGATGCTCCATTTGAAGAGTGCTTAAAGTTCTCCTCACCGCTGTTCTCACTGGAAGTTTGTTTCAGGTTTTTACTCCCATCGTGGTGAAATTGTCCTTTTTTTTTGGCCCCTCTGGTCTGTGGCCCTCTGAGTGATGAATGCCCAGCATTTTCCTACAGATCTCTGTAAATTAGAGGGGAATTTGGGCTGTTTGGGAGCTTTCCTAATGGAAGATGCTCCAGTGGACACCTATTCTAGTTCCTGGGATTTTTCCTAGCATGGAAGCAGACTTGTTGCCTATATTCAGAGCAGCACCAGAGAAAACAAACGTATAGATTATTCAGAAGAGTTACAGCAGTCCCTCCTCTTCTGCAGGGTGTTTGCTGGATTTCCTGAAGACAGAAGAAGGGAGCCAGCTGAATCTCCCCAAACTCATTGATATCTCTGCTCAGGTCAGTGAACAGCAGCTGGGAAAAGGATTCAAGGTTTGTTATTGCCTCAGTTAAATTCTTGCAGGTCTGAAGTCAGTCAGAGCAAAGATTTCCTGGAGAAAAACAGCTCCTCCTGGTGTGTTCTCTTAGGGACTCTCCTCATCCTTTCCACGTCAGCTCTGTCCTTAGAGCAGCCCACTGATAGCTTAGTGCAGTGCCAGAGATTTAGAGTCTTTGGGGGTGCTTGGGTGTGTTTTGGTCTGATTTTATTTATTTTGCTTTTCTGCCTTGCTGAGCAGGAAAAAAGTTGTTTGGATTTTTTTGGGTTTGGTTTCTTTTGGGTTTTTTTTTTGGGTTTTTTTTTTTTT
>VZRM01009159.1:200787-211649 GCA_013397955.1 Grantiella picta | reverse complement strand
TTTTTTTTTTTTTTTTGCTTTTTTTTTTTGCTTTTTTAACCAACAAGGAAGGAGCAGCTCAACAAAGAGACTTCCAATGCAGGGCCAGCAGTTCTGTCCTTCTGATGATGAGGCATAAAGGATGTTCTGACCCTCAAATCTGGAAATATTGCTCTCTGTGAAAACAAACTTCTAACTTTTAAGCATCGCCAGGCTGCAAATCTTAATAGCTGCAGCTGTACTGTAATATTTTAGTCCAGAAGTGTCTCTAAACACAAATAAGGCAAAATTAGGGAAATCACACAAAGAATGAGAATGGCAAAATCACTGCACTTTGGTCCCAGCCAGCTGTTGAAGATTTTGGCTCAGCCAGAGCAGAGTTAGGCTAATTAGGAAATATTTGGGAAAAACTCATGAAGTATCAGGCTGAATAAGGCTGAATAAAGGTCTGGGATTTATCCATGAGATCAGTCAGCCTCTCCTGTCAAAGTGGACCTGAGGAAACAAAGCGTAAAGCTTTGCTGCTTCCAGCCATCATATAAAGTTACTTTTTGATGAATTAACAACTGGACAATCTTAATATTTGAGGAAATGTTTTATGATAGTGAAAGACTTTCCTTCTTGCTTTAACCAGGATGAAAAGGTTTAAATACTTTAAAGCAGTGCCACCTTCTGACATTTTTACTTTGAACTGTCCATAGGGGTGCAGAGGAGGCTGTTTGTGCTCCTGCCCTCTTCCCTACTGATAAATTTTCCATATCTGCAGCTTTATCGTTGATGTCTGTGAGATGTTATGGAGACAAATGCACCCTCCCTGTTTAGTATCTTCGACTTAATTACTTCCCTCCTTCCCTCCTTCCCTCCTTCTGTCTTGAACTCCTCACTTCCCTCCCTCCATTTTTCATTGTTTCATTCCCTCCCTCGAAAATTATAGCCTGTGGTTTGTTTTAAATCCCTGAGGATAAGGAAAATGATCCCAAATTAGTCCATATTACAGAGCCCTTGGGTTTAGAGGCAGCATTCCCCAGAAATTTGCTTGATGCATTTCTGTGCAGGAGGAATCTGTGGGTGACCCAGAGCAAAGGTTTTGGCCAACGTTCCAAAATCTTGGAATCACAGAATGGTTTGGGTTGAAAGGAACCTGAAAAATCATTTCATTCCAACCCTCTGCCGTGGACAGGGACACCTTCCACTATCCCAGGTTGCTCCAAGCCTTGTCCAGCCTGGCCTTGGACACTTCCAGGGATCCAGGGGCAGCCACAGCTTCTCTGGGCAACCTGCACTGCACACCAGGACCAGGATAACTGAACACAGACCAAACCTTCACACCCCAGTGGTGCAAAACCCACAGAAGTCACCCTCACCATGGGGTAGGAAAGATTTTACCCTTTCTTGAGGCATCAGCATCAACTGGAAGAACAGTTTTCATCCTTCCCCCTCCCACCCCAGTGCCACCTCCCCAGGGCAGGGAGTCAAACATTCCCTGGGTATCTCTGGGAGGAGAAGCAGGAGGAGGAGGAACAGTGCAATCTATCAAGCTATTTTGCAATCTGTTTATCTGTGGTGTTGGGGTGACATCACAGCCCAACTGGCGCCCAACCCTCTTGAGCACAATTTTTGATCCGATGACATCTGTGGAGTTAAAATTAGCAGTCTGGGCTGATGCACTCAGTCCTGTGGTCAGTCTTGAGGGTAAATGCTTGAAAACACTCTGGGCTGGAATGGGCCGAGCACCAAGTCCTATCTCATTAACATCAGGACAGGAAATTACATCAATTCTTCCATTTTCCACTGCAGCAAGCAGGCCTTGCACTCGAGTGGTGTTGACACAGGTTAGAAATGCAACACTGGAAAGTACTGTGAATATCCTGTTTGAAACCACATGTGAGTTCTGAGGCTCATGTCAATCTGCATGGAGTGGAAAATTGCTCTGCCCTCACCCCCTTAAAAGCTTTAATAAAAGCTACCCTCGCTGGCAGGGGTTGCACAGACTCTCTCACCTTCCTGATAAATGCCCAATCCAAATCTGGGACTCGACCTGGCCATCTCTGTTTTCCAGCAATCTCCCTTTTCAATCCTCAGCACTCATCAATAAAATGTTGCTGCTGTCATTGACAGAGGCTCATCACACACCAGGTGCCTCAATCGGATGTTAGGAAGGAATTCTTCCCTGTGAGGGTGGTGATGCCCTGGCACAGGTTACCCAGAGAAGCTGTGGCTGCCCCTGGATCCCTGGAAGTGTCCAAGGCCAAGTTGTTCAGGGCTTGGAGTAACCTGGGATAGTGGAAGATGTCCCTGTCCATGGCAGGGGGTTGAATGAGATGAACTTTAGGGTCTTAAGGTCCCTTCCAACCATTCTATAATTCTGTGATTTGCTGGTTTGGATTTTTGTGTTGGTTTTTTTTTCCTTTTCTTCATTCGCATATTTAACCTGGAATATTTATGACTAAAAATCCCCACTCGAGAGGAGAGACTCGTGGCAGAAACCAGGAATGCAGTGATGTGGTTTCACCTTTCTGCATCTCACGGCAGACACAACCCAGGGCCGTGACTTCTGAGCAGAACAGAGGGTGATGCTTCTGCTCTCCTTGCCTTGACTGCTCAGAACTTTCAGGCTGGTAAAACTGAATATCTGCATCTGTACCTGGGCAATATCTATTTATTTACCTGTGTGTTGATCCATCCATCCATCCATCCATCCATCCATCCATCCATGGGGACAAGGGCACATCCAGGATCAAGGACACATTTGAGCAACCCTGCACAAATTCCATGCTCTGCGCAGCTGGCTGAGCAGCAGCCAAGATAAAACGGGGAGGTGATGATGAAGATGGGCTCTTCCTCCCCTCCCAGGTGGCAGAGGGCATGGCCTACATCGAGCGCATGAACTTCATCCACCGGGACCTGAGGGCTGCCAACATCCTCGTCTCGGAGACGCTCTGCTGCAAAATCGCGGATTTTGGGCTGGCCAGGCTCATCGAGAATGAATATTTGGCACAGGAAGGTGGGTGTTGTCCCCAGCATTGCCTCACCAGTGCTCTGCTCTTATCTCCCGCCCTCCTGTGATGTCTTAAAAGCTGGTAAAAATATGAAGCAGGCACAGCAGTAAAGGGGAAAAGGTATTACCTCGGTTTAATAGGATTCTTGGTGCTCAACTCGACAAAGGTATAAACATGTCGAGGAGCACCCCATGTACAGCACATATACAATTTTATGGACCTCACAAATCAGCATATCTACCTAAAATCCCCCAATAAGAAACTTAACTAATGAAGTAATTGTCTCCCTATTCTAATTACCTCCCCCCAAATGAGACTACAACCTAGTTTACAAAAACATGTTCCAGAGAGGAGGTTCTGTCCAAGGTTGGAACCTCTAGTTTTGAGATAATTATAAATGTTTCCTCTTCCCCCCCAGAGAACCCCCAAACTGAGCTAAATATCAAACTACAAGAGTTATAAACATGTGGGCTAAGGTACAAGGAGTGTTTGTGAAGGGTACAAGGAAAGGGAAAGGGTATGAAAATACATAAAAGGGCTATAAAAAGAAAGGACAAAAAACCATCAGGCATCACCTGCCTCCAGGAATGCCAGGTTACCAGGCTGGGATCAGGTGAAGGAGAGCAAAACCCACAGAACTGCTGCTGTCAGCACCTGGGCAAGAGGCAGAGAAACACAGACACCCAAAATCCAGTCCTAGGAGAGGCAGCAGCTCTTGGGGACTATAAAACCAGCTGAGAATTGCAGAGAGAAATGGGCAAAAAGTCTTTTGGCTCTGTTTGGGGGAGTCCTGCTGACCCTCAGGTTTGTTTAGTGGTGAAATTTGACCTCTGCTGATGAAAGCTTCTGCCTGTGCCCACGTTTTCCCAGGGATTCAGTTCAGAGGGAAGTAAATAATGGGGTAACTCGGTCATTGAACTACAGAGGGGAGCTGGAGTCACAAATCTGGGCACAGCAGCAGCTTCCAGGTGTCCCAGGCAAACAAAAAAAAAAGCCCTGACCACATCAAGTTCCTTCACAACAGAGAGACAACTTAGAGAATATTAAATCACAGAGTGATTTAGTTTGGAAAAGACTTCTGAGATCATCCCTGTATTGAGCTCTGACTCTGAGCTCAGGTGTGAGATCAAATCATTCACATTGCAGAAAGATTCTATAGAGCATCAGGGACAGCAGCAGAAGTGATTGAAATTAAACAATTAAATCAGGCATAAGTGGCATTTATCAGAACATTTTCACATTTTGGAAATCTGTCCTCCTCTAGAGCTGGGCTGAGATAAAATTCCCCCTAAAATATACTCTGAGGAAAGGAAATGTAATAATTTTTGTGGGTTTTTTTAAAATAAGAAACATTTCTTTCAATTTCCTGTCCCCAAAATACTTTTTGATACAAATTATACCCATTTCCAAATGCAAAACTATTTCAGAGTAGTAAAAGATCCCAAATGTAATTCAGGAACTGTCATGAAGGGGAACTTTAACTTTGCTGCAAATTTCTAAGGCAGTTTAATCCTTAAAAGAAGCTTTGATTAAATCAGTATAATTCCATTAGTAACCAAAGGAGCTTCTTTTCCAGTGGGAAGCAGCTCCTATCAGCATTTTTTCCAGCTAGCTTTGCTCTGGAATAACAGCTCCTCTCTGTCTGCTCTCAACAATTCTCACTTCACAGATTGCATTTCCCAGCCTTGTCACTCAGAGTGTGATGTGCAACAACTGAGGTGCTTATTTCACACCCTGCAGTTGGATTTTCGGTCCTGCAAGGATGTGTATAAATAAAAATGTGGTTTCCTCTGCAGCATAACATGATCAGTTCCCACTTGTCTCCCAGGCAAACATGATGGTTGGTTTTTTTGTTTGTTTGTTTTTTTGTTTTTTTTGTCTTTGCTAAGCTGAAATTGCAAACTTACGGTCATTGCTGTCCACAGTGGTTAAGCAAGAACCTGGTGAACAAAACAAAATGGGACTTATTTTGGTTTTAATAAAAATATTCAGCTTTAAGAACTGGGGAATTTTTATTTGCTGTAATATTTATGTGTTTTTGCTAAAAACAGCCCCTTCTAATAAGTGATTTCACAGAATCATAGAGTACCAGGTTGGAAGGAGACCTCAAGGATCATCTGATCCAATTTTTCTTGGAAAAAGCCAAGGAAATTTCATATAGACTAAAATCCTACCGTTGTTGTCCCATAATAAATCTGCCTGAGACATTGGTTTTGAATTTTCCATCCAGTTCTGGGATGCAGCAGGTCCAGAGGAGGACAGGCAGATGGTCAAAGGGCTGGAGCCTCTCTCCTAGGAAGAATCCCAGAATCATAATCCATAGCCCAAAGGAACCAGGGAACAGTTTTGGGGAATTGCTGTGCCTGTGAGAGGTGAGGAAGATGCTCTAACTCCAGGTGTTTTTTCCCCCTGTGTTTCCTCTGGACAGGTGCCAAATTCCCCATCAAATGGACTGCTCCTGAGGCCATTAACTACGGGGTTTTCACCATCAAATCCGATGTGTGGTCTTTCGGGATCCTCCTGACAGAGATCATCACCTACGGCAGGATCCCTTATCCAGGTACAGGATCCCTTACCCAGGTCCAGGAACCCTTATCCAGTTACAGGATCCCCTATCTAGGTTCAGGATCCCTTATCCAGGCACAGGATCCCTTATCCAGATACACGATCCCTTATCCAGGCACAGGATCCCTTATCCAGGCTCAGGATCCCTTATCCAGGTTCAGGATCCCTTATCCAGGCACAGGATCCCTTATCCAGGTTCAGGATCCCTTATCCAGGTTCAGGATCCCTTATCCAGATACACGATCCCTTATCCAGGCTCAGGATCCCTTATCCAGGTCCAGGATCCCTTATCCAGGTTCAGGATCCCTTATCCAGGCACAGGATCCCTTATCCAGGTCCAGGATCCCTTGTCCTTGTTTAAGGCCTCTAAATTGAATTAACCCAGCACTGCCAAAGCCACAACTAACCCATGTCCCCAAGTGCCACATTTATATGTCTGGAAAATCCCTCCAGGGATGGAGACTCTACCACTGCCTGGGCAGCTGTGCCAGGGCGGGAGAATCCTTTCCATGAAGAGATTGTTCCTAATATCCAATCTGAACCTCCCCTGGTGCGACTTGAGACCATTTCCTATTGTTCTTTGTACCCGGGAGCAGAGCCTGACCACCACCTGGCTGTCCCCTCCTGTCAGGAGTTGAGCAGAGCCAGAAGGTTCCCCCTGAGCCTCCTTTGCTCCAGGCTGAGCTCCCCCAGCTCGCTCAGCCTCTCCGTTCCCTTCCCTGGACACTCTCCAGCCCCTCAATGTCCCTCTTGTCACAAGAGGTCCTTCCTGCTGTGTTTCCTTCCCTCAGTTGTACCTGTGCAAAGCCAAACTCAGAGAGGGGAGTCAGGGAGGGGGCAGAGGGATGGAGGGGAAGCACAGCCCTGGAGAAGGGATGATTCCCAGATATGGGAACCACTCTCCAGCCCCACCTGGGAGCTGCTGGGAGCACTGACTTCCCCCCGGGGCACCGAATAACTGCTGCTGGGCTGTGCTCCCCTCCAGGAATGACCAACCCCGAGGTGATCCGCAACCTGGAGCGGGGATACCGCATGCCCTGCCCGGAGATGTGTCCCGGGGAGCTCTACAACAGCGTCATCCTCAAGTGCTGGCGCAGCAACCCCGAGGAGCGCCCCACCTTCGAGTACCTGCAGTCGGTGCTCGAGGATTTCTACACCTCCACGGAGAAGCAGTACGAGCCCGAGCCGCAGCAGTGAGCCACAGCCCCGCCGGCTCCTGGGGACAGCGCTGCAGCAAAGCCACCGCCCGGCGTGGCTCCGTGCGGGAGTTTGCCTTTCTGCCGTGGAATGAGGAGGGACACGAGGGAGGAGGATGCTGCCGGCTCTGTGGTTGTCACAGAGGCTGAAGAGGTGGCTGAGAGATGGCTCAGCTGCTTCCCCGTCCGCCTTGGGGGGCTGTACCCGCTTTGTCCTCTGAAGGACAGAAAACTCCTTGGTGACCCGCTCGGATACAGAAAATCCCCTCAGCCCCGCAGCTGCAGCCCCGGGCAGAGGGATCCGTGGCCAGGGTGGTGTATGGGGGTGCAGAATCTCTGCCCCAGCTCCGAGCCCACTGCTGGCAACACCACACCCCCTCCGGGCAGCGGTGGCAGAGTGTCCTGCCCACCTCCTCGGGCCGCACCAGCTCCGGAGGTGATGCCCCCGCTCTGCCTCAAGTCAGCAATAAAAAACTGGATACGATTTCCCATTTCTTTATCCTGGCGCCAGGGTGGGAGTGGTTCCCTGTCCTCGCCGTGCCCACCCGCAGCCCGTGGAGGGGCAGGGAGAGGCCGGGGAGCTCCCCGGGCAGCGCGGGGTGATGCTGCGGTGGTACCCGGGGCTGGAAGGGGAGGATGCCCGAGGAGCAGGAGAGATGTTCGTGGTGCGGCCACGAGATGTCCTTCCTTCCCAGCAAATCTGGGAAGTAAAACCACGAGTAATAAAATAACTGAGAACTAAAAGCCCTCCCCGCTTGGCTGAGCCGTCACTGCTCAAGCTCCTGGTGCGACATCCCGGCAGGTCCCGCTCTGCGCCCAGCGCCGGGAGCGTTCAAATGCCATTCCCCTTGTTTCTAGTGAATCTCGGACCCAGGGGACTGTCCACAAGAGACGGCAGGCTGGTCTTCAGTTAGGAATTTCACTGGGCTGGGGAGTGGGGGGCAAAGAAATAAGGCAGAGATGGCACATGGGAGGGCTGTGAGGACCACAGGGGTGAGCGCTAGGATGGGACGCGGGGAGCTCTCCAGAATCATCTCCCCGGGGTGTTCCATCTGCTGGTTCCTTCTCCATGCGGTAGATTTTTGAGTCCAACTGTAGAGGGTGCGTTTCACAGAGGAGCAGCGGTGCTACAGGAAAGAAACAGCAGAGAGGAAAAAAAAATTCTGGGAGATGTTTTAGGATTCAGAGAGGGGTTATAAGAAAGATAAGGACAGACTTTTTAGCAGGATTTATTGTGATAGAACAAGAGGTGATAATTTACATTGAAACAGGGTAGATTTAGACCAGATATAAGGAAGTGGGTTTTTTGGTTTTTTGTTTTTTTGGGTTTTTTTGTTTTTTTGTTTTTTCTTTACAATGAAGGTGTGAAACACTCGCAAAAGCTGCCCAGAGAAGCTGTGGCTGCCCCTGGATCCCTGGAAGTATCCAAGGCCAGGCTGGACAGGACTTGGAGTAACCTGGGATAGTGGAAGGTGTCCCAGCTCATAGCAGAGGTTTGGAATGAGATGATATCTAAAGTCCCATCCAAGCCAAACCATTCCATGATTCTGTGTCCTGTGTGTCAGAAAAAACACCCAATGACCTGCCTTCAAATGCTTTGCAGACACACAGAAAGACCACACTGAGATTGATTTAGCATTCACAGGAGGCCAAGGTCTCTGGAGATGGCTGCTTTGCAGTTTGGAAATGTCATTCCTGCACCCTGAGGGGGAAAGGAGGATTTAATAACAATAAATAATCTCCCAGATTCAGGACGAAGAGAACTGGGTGAGATGACCTAGCCTCAGAAATGCTGGATCTAGTGGAGAAACCCTAGGGTGTTCCCGATTTTTCCATAGGGTTGGTGGATGGAGATCTATGGAAACCCTGCACCCCTCTAGGACTGCACTGGAGATGGACGGGAAACCTTGGGCAGTGGAAAAGATCTCCATCTTCACAACCTGAACCTCATGAACTCAGTGCTAATAAGTCCCAGAACTAATTTAAGACGAATCAGGGTTGGTCCAGTTCCTTCACGGCTCCCTAGGGACAAGTTACTTGGGCTATAATTACCCAAAGCCCTTTTTAAACCACAGGGGGAAAAAAGCCATTTATTCAATAATTTCACTGGATTTGAAGAAACAGACTTTCCCCTTGGTTGAACTCCAGCTTGGTCTCTCCCAGATACCAGGAACTCCATGCAGGACCAGCAGATTCCTCTTAATGAGATGATAGTCAGGAAATAAATACAGATGAAAGCTATTTGACTCCTTGGCTGTTAATATTTTACTGAAGTGAAAATTGTGGATTATTTGTGCTGGAGCAAAGCAGGAAGAAGGGCTGCAGGGTGTCTGCTGAGCACTTGTACATTGCATTATCGCCCAAGGCCAAAGTGTCAAGTGTTGTAGCTGAAATTAGAAAGGAAATGGATATTTTTATGGCCAGTTGCAGCACATGGCCGAGCCCAGGGTGAACATAACAAGGGACTGTGAGCTGAGCTTCCTCTGCACTGGACACCATGGTCCTTTTTGTTCCTGCTGCACAAACATGTCTTTAATTTGTTCCCTGGGGCAGACCTGACTCCATAATCTCCTCCGTGAAGACCTGGAAGAAGCCACTGGGAGTGGGCTGGGGCTGTGGCTGGTGGCTCAGCCTCTCCAGGGGATTGAGGGCGAGTGTGAGCCCTGTGAGCAGCCATGGTTTTACAAAACATCCACAGTTTTACAAAACACCCACCAAAACCCACTGGGAAATGGACCTGCACTCCTGGCTGAACCCTGAGCATGGACATCAGGGATTGCAGTCACAATCCCAGGTGAGAAAGGGGGTTCTGCCCTCTGTGACCTCCAGCCCAGGAGGCTCCAGGGGACCAGGATGGCTCCGATGCCATCAGAAAGCTCTTCAAGAGTCTCTTTGTCCCCACACCAAGCTGGCAGCCTAAGAGATGTCTCTTCATGTGGGTGAGCTCCAGCCACAAGCTCACAGGGGAGTCTGGAGCAGGAGAAAAGTGCTAAAAGTGATCCAGGCTGACAAACTCAGTTTGTGAACCTACCCAAGAAGAACTTGTTGGGCTGTGCAAAGGTATTTTACAAGACATGAGTCAATTCCTGCCACAGACAGAGCATGAACCCCTGAATGGCCCAGAAAAGGATTTAAGGATTCCCTAGTGATGTGTATCCTGCATAGTGTCCAAGATAATCCTTTCATTTCTTCCCTGGGTGCCACTGGAATGATCTTTCCAATTCTCACACTGAAAGATTCCGTTCTCCATTATTGGTCTTTGTTTTCCCAAACAGCCTTGGTCCTGCAACTCCATCCCCATCTTCTGTCTGAAATTTCATCTCTGTGGGTAATGTCTGCTCTTGCGCAGAGTTCATTGCCATTAACACCCTGTTTACAAGTGGTTTGAGGCTTTGGAGAGAAGGTTTTTGTGGTATTTCTCAGTTCTTCACCTCGCAGATGGAGAAATAGCCCGTGGCTGCTGTGTAAAACCTTCTCTGGGCAATAGCTGTGCACGGTGACATCTTGGCAAAGTGGGAAGTTCATCTGGAAGCTTGGAGCCAAGGCCAGGGAGGGACACAGGCATGGAAAAATCAGCAGGGGCTGAGGGGAGAGAGGTGGAGAGGGAGGGAGAGCAAAGGAAAACCAGCGAGAGGGCAGCACTGTGGGGAGCAGCAGCACTGTGGGAAGCAGCAGCACTGGGTGGTTTTTTGCTGTCTGTCTGGTGAGCTCTGAGCTCCAGCTTCTCTCAGAACCCAGGCACTCCCAGCAGGGCGAATTTTCTCGTGTCTAATAAAAGATTCAGCACAGCACACGCTCTGTCTGCAGCTGCACCCTGGAGCTGCTGGATGGGCTTGGTCAGCTGGTGTAGAGCAAGGGCAAAGCAGCATCAGAGTCATGTCACAGAATCACGGAATCACAGAATGCTTTGGGGTAGAAGGGACCATAAAGTTCATCTCATTCCATCCCCTGCCATGGGCAGAGACACCTTCCACTATCCCAGGTTGCTCCAAGTCCTGTCCAACCTGGCCTTGGACACTTCCAGGGATCCAGGGGTAGCCACAACTTTTCCACAGTCAAAAATATTTTATATTAGTATAAAATGTCTACTAATAAAATAAAATTAATATAAAATACTTAATAT
>VZRM01009159.1:167720-200722 GCA_013397955.1 Grantiella picta | reverse complement strand
AAAATACTTAATAAATTAATAATTATACTTAAATAATTATTATCTATTAATTTATATTACTTAATATAAAAATACCTACTATTAATATCTAATCTATTTCTACCCTTCTTCAGCTTAAAGCCATTGTCCCACATTCTGGGAAATGGGATTTTATTTCAATGCCGTCCCATGCTGGGCTCTTTTCTGGAGCAGAACAGCACTGGCAGGCACAGCTCACCCACATGCACATTCCAGCAGCTCAGGATCTCTCCCAAGGGGATAAAGGGAAGATCCAAGTGTCTCCACCTGCTCTGTGCAGGACAGGCTGCCTGGAGCTTGCCGTGCTGCCACTGAAAACCAAGGCATGGCTGCTGGGGAAGGGAGGCAGTGAGGAGCCTCACCTTGCTCTGTTTTACCTCCACCCACACATAGCAGGGAAAATATTCCCTGGCAAACACTGCAGAGCAAACAAGTGGGCATCAATGTCCTCCTGCCAGGCTGAGCTCTGCTCTCCGAGCTGCTCCACCAAAGGGAACAATGACCACTTTTTCCAGGACTGTCCCCTCCCTGGCCAGGCAGATCACTAGCTCAGTGCCAAGGGAGAATTCACCGAGTTTGCTTCTCCAAGGAATCTTGGTTCAGAGCATCCCCAAGGGTGGTGATGCTCCAGGCTGGCTCTGGAGGGATCTGTGGCTCTGAAAGGGATTTGTGGCCATCCCTGAGCACCCCTAACCAAGGAGAAGCTGGGGCCATGTGTCACAGCCAGGCTGTGTGGGTGGCAGAGAGCAGAGATTTGTTCCCTATGGGAAGCAGAGTCTGCAACAAGCCCACCCAAGGAAAGTCCTCTCCATCCCCACTGGCTGCTCAGGGCAACATTCCATCCCTTCCAGCAGCCAGGAAAACCCCTCATGGATAAAAGGGCTCAAAGGAAGCATTTTCCTTGATCACTGAAGGCCCATGGCTGCTCCAACGAGGTTTGTGTTGGGTTGCAGGAGGGCTGGGGATGTTTCTGGGGGATTGTTCATCCCTCAGTGGGCTGAGCCAGGTGTTACAACACCATCCCTGGCATGGAAAGTCTCTAAACCACTGATTTCCTTGTTCTGCTCTCCCAGGGCTCATGTTGTGTCCTTCCCCATGGCATCTGGGATTGCCCAGCACTGCTGACAGGCTGTGACCTGCCTTGGGTTCTCCTTGCACAGGCTGCTTCCAGACCTCCTTTCTCCTGAGTTTCCTCTTCCAGACCTCCTTTCTCCAGAGTCTCCTCCTCCCTCAATCTGTTCAAGGTCTCTCCCAGTTAAAATTAGCAGTTTATCCAGTGTTGGAGAGCAGGGATGGCCAGCTGCTCTGGCCTGCTTGCTACCCTGGGGTGTGGCAACAGGAGACCCAGCTGTGACTCCCCTTGGAGATGAGGGTGGCTTTGCCATCCTCGTGGTCACAAGCACAGGATTTGCAGCCAGCTTGTCCTCTCTGCCTCAAACCTGAGCTCCAGGTCTCTGTCAGCAAAGCAGGAGGAAGGAACATCCCTCTGGAGCCTCTGACTCTTGTCACCATCCTCTAAATGTCACCCTAATTGTACCAGAGCCAGACGTTTTTCTGGCCATCATTGTCTCTGTGATAGCAGATTTCCCTCAGCCTTTCAAATCTATATTTAACTCATCCTCACCTGAACCTTCTTTCTGACCTTATCTTTCATCTTTTTTTCAGGGCAGGCTGAAGCCACAGGGTGGAGACAGTGGAAAGGCAGCTGTAGCAGGGTGGTCAGAGTTTTCTGTGGTCCTGCCCTGGACTGGAGATACTCAGGATCATGACCAGAAATGGGAGTTAAAGCCATTGGTGTCTGGGAATGAGGACACAGCTGGAAATGAGGGAACAGCCTGCCAGGGCAGTGGCTGAATCGCCATCCCTGGAAGGATTTAAAAGTGGATGTGGCACTTGGGGACGTGGGTGAGTGGTGGCCTTGGCAGTTCTAGGGGATGGCTGGACTCAATAATCTCAGAGGGCTTTTCCAGCCTAAATGATTCCACAACCCCAGGGAGCCTCCAAGTCACAGCAAAAAGCCTTGACTAGGGATTGTGCTCTGGCAAGCAAAGGGATTTCAGCTGCTCTGAATTGGTAAATATGAGAGGCTTTACCCCTGTTTTCTTATCCAGACCAAACCTCCAGGTCATCTTCACCTGCCCCATCCAGGAGATCAGAAATTAATATCACGCCTTGCTTCTCCTATCTTCATCACCAATTTTCATATAATCACAGAATGGTCTGGGTTGGAAAACACCTCAAAGATCATGCAGTTCCAGCCTCCCTGCCATGCACAGGGACACCTCCACTAAACTTTGCCTTTCCATCTTCAAATGAGGACCTCAGGAGCCTTGCACTGCCAGGACAAACACTGCCAGAGCTGCTCTGTCTGGTGTTGACTCTCCAGTACCTTAAACTTTGGCACCTACTCAGCACAGCTGTGCTGGTAAACAAAAATATACCAGTTCTTTCCCCTGATTCTGAGGCCAGGGTGTCTGCTCTGGCTATGTCCACGCTATTAAACTTTCCCAGTCTCCAAAACAGTGTGAACAGATCCAAAAATATATTTTGGAAGCGTGCTGTCTCCAGTCGGGTTGGATCCAGGGGCTGTTTGGATCATTGATAGCTGAGCCTGGCCAAGCTGATGCTGGGAGCAGCTTGAGAGTTCAGCAGCGGAGATGATCAGATTTCTAGCTGTGTTGAATTTAATTCTGCAGATACATCCAATAAACCTAATTTTGCCTGAAATCACCAGCGCTGGTTTTCATCTCAAGGACAGACCCACCTCTCTCCTCAGGCCAATATGACAGGGGATGCCAAGCAACCCAGCTGGTTAGACTGGAAAAAACCACCTCTGCCATCCATGGACTGGCAATTGTTCATCCCAGGCGTTGAGATGCTCCTGTAGGCTCCCAGCCTTGGATCCACACGGACCAGGAGCTCCCTGTATCTCCAGACCTCCTCCCTTCGGGCTGTGCAGTATCTCCCCACAGCTCCCCTCGCACCGTAGGTGGTCCTCCAGCCCCACCGCATGGTCGCTTCCCCCTGATAACTCCAGGGTCCCAAAGGTCACCCCAAGGGCAGCGGGGGGACATGTATCAACCAGCCCCGACGCGCTGCACTCCAGGAGTAGCTGTGTTTAGAGCCAGCGACTCTCTGATCTTCAATAACCTGGCAGCAGCTTGTAAACAGTGCGTCTGACGTGATAGCATCCTCAGTGAGCCATTTGCACCCTTCCCCCCCCAGCCCCCTGCCCTCTTCTCGCTCACACTTGGGCTGCTCGGAGCCAAAATTTCTGGGAGAGGCTCAGCCTGAGGCTGAGTGTTGGATAGAGTGGGATGGGGAGCTGGGGAGGGATGGAGGGGTGGGAAAACTCTCTGAGCACAGTTTGTGCGTGTGGTGCCAGAGAAGCACTTATGGGTGTTTTAAAAACATTCCCTTGCTTTGTCTCTTATGGATTTGATCTAAAATGGGAGGGACAATGCAAGACTGTAAACCTTTGGCATGGACCAACAACATCCCAGCCCCAAGGTGTGATCTGAAAATGTAAAGCCATTTGTTGGGATAAAAGCAACGCCTGCCAGGCTGGTGGTCTGAACTCACCTCCAGTTTCAATGAATCCTCAGATGGCTTAGGTTGGAAGGGACCTTGAAGACCATCTTGTTTCACAATCCCAGGCTGATCCAAGCCACATCCAACCTGGCCTTGGACACTTCCAGGGATCCAGGGGCAGCCACAGCTTCTCTGGGTAACCTGTGCCAGGGCCTCACCACCCTCACAGGGAACAATTCCTTCCCAATATCCCATCCATCCCTGCCCTCTGGCAGTGGGAAGCCATTCCCTGTGTCCTGTCTCTCCATCCCTTGTCCCAAGTCCCTTTCCAGTCTCCCATCCTCAGCTCCTTGTACACCAGTAAGGAAGGCCTGAGCCTCGGGGTTGGGCTGTGTTTTACTCAGGGGGATTCTCAAGCCTTGTCCCACTTGGATGCAAGAGGCAGGAATCTCAGGATAATTCATTGCAGGGGAAATGCCCAACCAATGTCATCTCTGAAGTGGGAGGAGCTCAAAAATTTAAACAGAGGGAAAGGGGATGATCCCATTGCTCTGTCTCTCATAAAACATGGGAATAAACCCTTTAAAGTTCCATCTCCAAACTGTCCACCCTGCTTAGTCTGGCAGAGGTCTGGCTTGGCCTGGGTAACACTGACCCAGGTGAGTCCCAGGCATAGTTTGGGGGTTATCATGGGTCAGAGACCATTCCCAAATTCCCAATAGTCATTTTGAGTCTTGCTATCCTTTTCTGAAGGTGAAGAGACCTTAATGGGATGGACTTAACCCACGCTGCAGGACCAGAGGCTCCTTCCACCTGGGAAGAGTACAAAACATGAAAGCAGGAGAAATCAAAGAGCTCTGCAGCCACATCTCCCCTTCCCTTCCTCCCCCCTCAAAGCAGCAGGTGAAGGCCACGGGACAGAGCTCAGCTTCCAACGCAATCTCCCACGAAATCCCTGCTGTCGGCTCCACTCCTCCTCCTCCTCCTCCTCCTCCTCTTGCTTGGAGCAGCACGGCAAAACAATCCTGCCGTCTCCTTGCTCATTCCAGAGCCGTTTCCCGGCGCTCAAGGTGACTGTCCATGCTCATCTGTGCCCTGTCCCCCCCGGCCACCCCTGGCCGCCCCTCGGGAATGTTCTGTACCCTGCAGCGTCACCGGGGGAGCTGCCTGCGTCAGGATCTCCTGCCTTGGAGACCTTGACTCCTGCCTGGGAACGGGAAGGACAGGCCAGGGCTGCCCTGGCTGAAAAATGTGGAATATCAGGGTTGGGGTGCAGGATGCTCTGGTCTGGGGTGGCTCTCTCAGCTGGTGGCTTCAGGGTGATGTTTCAACAGAAAGTGAAGGACGCCCCCAGCAGCAGGTTGAGAAGTTCCCATGGGATATTTTTTAGATCCCATCCTCCTCCTCACATCAGACATAAGGGTTTCTATCCCTTACAAAGCCCTGGTGTGTTATTTAGGGTGTTTCTGGTGTAAAACTGAGTTTTCTTTCCATCCATATAAAAATCCACACTCTTTTCACATGGATTATAAATTCACCATGACTTTGACCAGGATTTTCCCTGGTCCACAGGCACAATCACCTCCTAGTGCTGATGGCCTGGAGCCAAATGAGGACAAGGAAACACCAAGGCCCTGGAATGCCAGGACATGAGATGCAGAAGTGCACTGGAACCTGCACTCAACACACACAAGAACAATGTTTCAGCTTTTGCTGCAGTCCAGTCAGCCCACCAGTGTGGATAGTGGGGAAAAAACATCTTTTCCATCCTGAAGAGATGTCTATTCTTAGTCAGAGAAAGTTTCTCCTTCCCTGGTCGCCCACTGAGCACAGCACAGAGGAGGTCAGGTCTCCTCCTCATGCCTTTCCTCCTTTTACCTTTTCTCTGGGGTGCAACATCTGCATGGTCCAGAATTTCCAGCATGATGGAATCAATTCCTCCCTCCTCCCTACATGAACAGGAGCACTGGAGCTACTGGAAGCTCAGCTATCCATGAGCAGGGCTCCTTGCCCCTTGTCCCTGAGAAGAAAGCTTGGCACCAGGAAGCACCACAAGGTCTCAAAGATCACCAATTCACATCTGAGCCTCCAAAAAACCCTCACATCCAACACAGTGAAGCTCCAAACTCACCTACAGCCACACCAAAACTGACAGTCAGCCCTCTAAGACCCTAAACACAACACTCAGCCCACACTCAGCAAGAAAACAACTGAGTTTTGGTGTAATGCAAAGTCCAGACTGCCCAGAAATATTTCCTTCTGCTCCTTCACCTCCTCCTGTTGTTTCAGGAGACATCTCCATATCTGTCTGGTTTTTAGCTGCCTTTTCTCAGCACAAGCCAAGAGCAAGAGAGGTTGGCTGCCACTGATCTGCTGCTGCTGAGCAGATTTGGGTAGACAAGAAACTGTTTGGCAGGGGAGAGTTGACAAGAACTGCTCAGGCTATTTAAAAAGGGTGATTTAATCAGCAGAGGTATTTCTGCCCAGCTCCCTGCGCAGAACATTTGGCACTTTGCTGGAATCAGACCAAGGTGTTTTATCGGGAGCAGTGAGGAAGGGAAGGAAAGGGCAAAGCAGATGAGTGTGCAATCCAAAAAAAAATAAAATAAAGAAAAGCAAGGAAGAGAAAACAGAGTTAAAAATAATATCATGGCATGTTCTGGGCAGAGATACCAGCATCCTAGGAAAAATATACGCGTTTATTTTTTGCCAAGAGGGAAATGAAAGGGAGGATGAGGGAGGATGCTGAGGCTGTTCTTTGATTTGAAAACGAAACAAGGCCAAAGCACTGAGACAGTCACTGGCATTTTTCAACAGAATTGCATTTTACAGCTAAAGCTAAAAACTGGGCTTGAAACCTACCAAGTGCAGGAATTTGCTCAGAGGAAGAAGGGTCAGCTCCAGTCCTGTGCCACCAAATGTTGCTCACACATTCCTGTAATGAAATCTGTGCAAATCCTTGGATGGGGTGAATGGAATTAGTGTGAGCTCTGCTTTTTGCTTTCAGTGGTTTTTGGTTCAGTCCCTTCTGCTATTGAGAGCTGCCATCACCACCTAAGCATGAAGGGCCAATGTCATCCAAGAATTAAGTAGTGACTCTCCATCATCTGAGAGGGAGTTAGGTACATGCATTCCTTCAAGGAGCTAACCATAAAGGCTTGTCTGGGAAGACTTCTTGCACCATTTTTACTTTATCTCTTCAAAACAGCTCTGGGTTTTGTCTCAGCTGGCTGAAATTTTTCATGGCCATCATTAATTCACTGAAAAATGCAGGTTTTGGCAGATCAAGTCTCTTTGCAAGTTCAGGCCAAATTTGGCAAGTTCAGCAAAAAAAAAAAATACAAAAAGGAGAAAACTTTGAAGCATTTTGCCCTGAGTTTCAAAATGACTGAACGATGCCAATTAGCCCAGCCTTTCCTCTAATCATTTTCATGGCTTCCCATTTCTTTCCCACTGAACAGCTTGAACAGCACAGCTTGGAGAAGATGAAGGTCTCTGAAAATTTGGCAGAAATGAGCAGAACAGGCGTGCAAGGTCATTTCTGGTTTGGCCTGGAATAAGAAATAGAGAATTTGGCTGCACCACAACTAAAGAAAACCTTTGAAGTTCTCTTTGGGAGAAGTAGAAACTAATATTTCTTTCCCTGGTGAATTGGTTCACTCAGCTCAGTTCACTGATAAAACATTGATTCCCACTGTAAAACCCCAAGGTGGGAAATGCTGAGCCACTGGTGTCTGCAGAAACTACTGGCTGTCTTTCAAGAAAACCTGCACACCTGGAGCTCCAGAAATTATCAAAAAGCCATTAAATGTGGTCCCAGAGGGATTCCTCATTAATTTCAGTCAACAACATCTGTACTGGACACTCCCACCTCAGCTCTTTTTTCCATAAGTGTTGATTCAGGTGCATTCTCAAGCATCCTTTGCTGCAGAGACACAAAAGCTGCCACGCCAGCTCATGGATCTGCAGGGATTTTCAGAGTGCTCCTGCAAAGGATGATCAGAAGACAGGCTGCACCACATGAATTGGCTTTGTCGGACAGCACAAACATCACTGCACACCTTCTCACCTTCCCAGGTAAGTGACACCACTCAGCATCAGAGCCAAAGGATCCCCAAAAATGATCAAAGACATGTTTAGGCATCTGAATTCACTGTATTCTCCAGGCTCTACAGTCAGTGGAGCTTGGAGAGCAATTCAGGTGGATGGAGGTGTCTGCTTTAGCATGAGTTGAATCCCTCCAGGTCTGCTCCCTGTCTGGGTGACACCTCCAGTGACCATCACAGGGTGACACCTCCAGTGACCATCACTGGACACATTCGACAGCCACCATGAGCAAAGGGGAGCTGAAAAACCTCGTCGCTGAGATATTTTCAATGCAAAAGCAATAAATGATGAAATCTTATCCTTCGCCTGGAGCCTGATTTGGAGGAGGTGTTGAGATGTGTAGGAGTCTTGAGATTTAGGAGGCTCCTTGCAGCACTGGGTTCCACTTGGAGGAAATGGAAAATCCTGGTGGAAGCTTCTGTGCTCGTTACACTGCTGTGGAGTAGAGCAACTTGTGACAACACAGGGACAAAAATCCCTGCTGAAATCTTCACCTCTTGTTCCCTCCACCCAGCAAGCTCCATTTCAGGTTGGAGCTTTTGGAGAATTCCTTGGTTTCACAGGTGCTTTTGGAGAATTCCTTAGTCTGGATGGATTCCTGTGCTCCAGGAGGTTTAAAAAAAAAAAATCCTCTCCTGGTTTGTTCTGGAGGAACAGCACCCACTGCAATCAGCCCTCGGTCACAAGACACAGGAAGAGCAGTGAACGCTGGGCTAAAGAAGGAAAATTTGGATGTTAAAAATGCAGAGGGATTGCCAGGAAACACTCGGAGGATATCTGAGAGGCAGCAGGGGAAATGAGATGGAAGCGAGGTCTAATTTAGGGATAAACTATCCAATTTGCATTTATTATCCTCATCCACCTCCCTGCCTTCTCTTTGGCCATTTTTAGATCAAGAACCTTTTTTTCAGCTCCCAGATATTCAGGATTGCTTTCATATTTACTCCAGCCATCCAGAGGTAAATGATCCTGTGGGATTTGCTGCCTGTCAAGAAACCAGAGGTAAATGAAATCTGCACAACAGACAAACACAGCCTCATATTTGGCTTGCTCAAAAAGCTGGTAGCAGCTCCATTGTTTCCGATTCCATGTCTAGAGACTTCCTCCAGCTGGGGGAAAACTGACCTTCTCCTGATATTTCAGATCTTCTCCCTGATCAAATTTCCAAAGGCAGGGGAGCTGCAAAACACACAGCTGAGCACCAAAAATGATTTTTCAAGATGTTCCTGCAGGTCAGGTTTGGCTGATCAGAATCACCTTGCACAAGTGGTGACAACATTTTAGTAGGACCTGTTGTGACATGGAGTGATGATTTTAAAATACAATAGGCTGTTTTTGGACTAGATATAAGAAAGGAATTTTTACAGTGAGGGTGGTGAGGCCCTGGCACAGGCTGCCCAGAGAAGCTGTGGCTTTCCCTGGATCCCTGGAAGTATCCAAGGCCAGGTTGGACAGGGATTGGATCAACCTGGGATAGTGGAAGGTGTCCCTGTTTACTGCAGGGTGGATGGACTAGCTGAGTGCTAAATGTCCCTTCCAACCCAAATTATTCCATGATTTTTAGTGCAAATCCCAAAAGACCACAAGAGAGGGAGTCTGTGTCTATAAATCAGACTCCAAAGTCCATCCCCAGCATGTCACTTCATCGAGGCAGATGCAAAGGCAGCACCACAGCCACCTGTGCAGGGGAGCAGCCTGACGATGAAAGGCACAGCCATCCCTCCCCTCTGTTACCTTCACGCTCTACAAGTCTCTTAGTTTTTATTATAGGCTTGGCCACCTTCAGCAAGAAGGCTGGAGAGAAGGTCATGGCTCCCTTCTGGGAGCCAGATGGTTTCAGTTTTGCTTTCCTGAGCCCAAGAGAGGCTGTGAACTGAAATATCTTCTCCTTTTCTTCTACTGTGCCACAGAGATGGTGTCCACACTAGGACAGTATTTGGGACCATGGTGGGGATGAGGATCCAAACCTCTCTCATTAGGAAATCCTCAGTTGCCTTTCAAGATGGAAATTGTCCATTTGCAGCCAAACCATGAAGGATTTATAGTTTTCAGTCATTCCTTCTGGTGATGGCAAAGCAATTTCTACAGCAAAAGAAAACACACAAACTAAAAGGTAGCAAGCAGAAAAATATTAAAAAGAAAACTGAATACTCAGTCCTGTATCCCCTTTCCCCTTCCAAAAACATTTCAAGTGAATAATTTCTGACTGCTGCCACTGCAGTGCCACGGGCAGAGTGAATGGAAGCGGCTGAGTCTGGCCAGCTCCATGCAGGATTCCAGCTGGGAAGAACCACTGGGCACTGGGTCACAGATCCCTGATCACTCATCAGCAGGCCCTGAAAAGAGATGCAAGTCACTGCAAAGAGTCTCACTGATTTGAGGGCAGGGGATGGGGCCAAATCAGTGTTTTCTCATAAATCTGGACAACGTGTATATCACTCTAATTGATGTCAAACTTTCAGCCTGACATGCTTTATAAACCCTGGGCAGCTTTGATCTCCTTGTCTTTGCCTATAAATGCAAGGATTACAAAAACATTCCGAAAAACGTCACCAAAAAATGTCTTTCACCGAGGTACTTTGCTCCAGCAGATAAGGCTAATAAGCAAAGAAACCCCAGGTATTAGGAAACGAGGCTTTTCAGGAACATACTCTGGGGTGGAGAGAGTGGGGGGAGAAGCAGCTGAAGGATATTGATGCTTAGATCGGCCTGTCATTATTCCAGGATATTGTTTATATCCCTGGGATGTGGATAAAGGTAGCTGTCACTTCTGGCACCGCTCTCCCCCCGGGAGATTACAGCGAACTGTGGCTGACACTGCCCAAGGTTGCTCTGACTGACAGCCCCTGTGGCATGGTTACTGTCAGAGCCCTCCGAGGGCTGGGGGTGCCCGGGGCTGAGAGCCATGGAAAAGGGAAAGGAGGTTTCCAGCAAGGAATGAGCTCTGCTCAGCCTCCAGCACATCCCCAGGCAGGAGGAGGCTGTAAATGTCCCTTCAAAGCTCCTCTCCAGGCAAAGCTCAGTGGGGCAAGGGGAGTTGAGGGAAGGTGTTTTACCATCCCTTTTATGTCTGTAAGACTCAAGTCTCAAGTTTTCGGGTCCCTCTTGGGTGTTTCACCATCCCTTTTATCTCTGTAAGACTCAAGTCTCAAGTTTTGGGGTCCCTCTTGGGTGTTTCAGTGCTCTGCTCCCAGGGGATGCTCAGGGATGGAGAGGGAATGCTTCCATGAGGAAAAGTGATGGGAATGGAGAAGGGAAATCTGGAAATAAAACAAGGGAGGTTGTGAGACTTGGCATACCAAACCAGGACTCAGTTGTGGATTAAGACTAATAAATTTTTCAAGTCTTTGTGTGATCTGGATGTCTGAATTCCCTTTATATTCCCTTTATTCCCTTTACACTCTTAGGCACTACTCAGCTGGACAAACTGAGGCACTGGCAAAGTCTGAAAGCACCTGAGATGTCAACAGGAGGACAAATGGCAGCAGGATCTCAGACTAAAATGACCTTAGACACCCCTGTGGCAACCAAATCCCACCCCAGAGCTGACGAAGCCACCACAGCTCCCTGCTCCTGTTGGCAGCAGAGCCCTAGGCTTGGCCACATGGATGTGGACACCAAAATGTCTTAGATCTGCCTTCCCCAGTCTCCCTTCACAATGGGAACTCCTCTTCCCAACCTCTGGGAAGCTGGGAAGTGTGTGAGCCATTGGGAATCTCCGTGGAGTTACGGCATTATCTTTGAAGTCAGCTCTGGAGTTATCTCCTTGGTGCTGGGAAGGACTCAGCTGGAGTGCTGGGCCTCCTCCAGGCTTCAAGGGAAAGAGGGGTCAGACTGGGGACAGCCCAAAAAAATGCCAAGAGAATGACTAAAGGAGCAGGAAAGTCAGATTAAGGAGGGAGCAGTGAAATTGGTTAGTCTGCAGAGACGCTTGAGGAGTGACATTCCTTCATGAGAGGTAGAAGAAGGGAGGGAAGGAAATTTTAATGGCAAGGACAGGGGATTTTGTCAAGGAGAAACTGCTTGGGAAACTCAGCATTGTTCAGAGCAGCCCTGGCAAGGGCTGGGACTGGTTTGTGATGGCTGTGCTTGGGTCACACTGGGTGAACTCCAAGAGGTTCCATCAATGAAAATAAGGAGCAGGGATCTCCAGCCCTGGCAAACACAGCTTTGGCTGTACTATTCCAGTTTTGGATATATTTCTCCAGGACATTTTTCCCTTTCTCAATTTTTAGGCTTTTATTTGCAAGAACAACCCCCTCCTACAAGGTAGATTTCCTTTCCATAAGACTGAGGAATGCAACTAAACTGCCCACTTGGTGGCTTTTGATGGCAACATGGGTTTCTGAAAAAAAAAAAAAAAGAGGAATTAGGCATTTCTATGAATTAAATGACACTGCTAATTAACATGATTTAAGATGGCAGAACATGTAGAACGGACATTAACTCTCCTGCTTTGGGGTTGAAAGCAAGCTGCGCTTTTTACAAGTCCAGATAAGTCTTCTTTGAGAAATGGGAATTTGACTCTTAAATCAATTAGGCCTGCCAGCTCTACAAAGGGAAATTTATAACGGAGCACAGAATTAACCCTTGGACCTTGCAAACTGTCTGTCAGAGCTGCTGAGCTCTGCCTCTCGCCTCTTCCCCTGCCGAAGTCGCACAGCCCAAAGAGAGAAATTACTTTGTAGTAATGCTGTCAAGAGACCAAAGCAAATCTGATGCTCCCAGACATGTGGAGGGCACAGGCCTTGACCTGGGACTGCAACCATCTGCAAACTAAGGATCCACCCCTCTGAGCACAGGAGGAAGCCAAAGTGTGCAGCATCACTGGTTTTCTGCAGGATGCCTCTTGGCTGGACCTCAGCTGGGTGTGTGAGGAGCCCTGGAAGAGTCCAGGGTTGTTCTAAGATCCACCAGCACGGTCCTGAACTCAGCTCCATACACATGAAATCACTTGAATTATTGAATGGTTTGAGTCAAAAGGGACTTTAAAGCTCATCTTTCTCCACTTCCTGCCATGGGCAGGGACACCTTTCACTAGCCCAGGTTGCCCCAAGCCCTGTGGACCAACCTGGTCCACATCATCCATCTCCATGAAAGGTACAGTTGGGACCCTTCAAGGATGCATGTTGGACCACTTTGTCTGTCAGGCATCAAGACCACAAAGACTGACGGAGTTCATGCCCAAACAATCTTGTAAATATGCCTTTGAGTTTGTTTTAAAGGATTTGGTGATCTCTCTTTTGCAACAAACAGGTCACTCAACAGAAACATGGATGGCCACTCAATCTGACCCCAAGCCTGACTTTGGAGCCACTTCTTAACCTGGTCTACCGGAAGGATTCCCTGGTCATGGCAGGGGGATTGGAATTGATGATTTTTAAGGTCCCATCCAGTCCAGACCATTCTCTAATTCTGTGATTCTTCACAACTGTATATACAAGACATGATCAGCTAAGGCCAGACATCCAGAGGCTGAGTCATCTACTTGACATTATCAGGTTGATTCGTTGCCCATGACTTGGCATCGAGTGCCATTTTAGATGCCCTCATCCTCCAACCACACTCCAAGCCCTGCAGAGATCTCCCACAGATATGTTGTCACATCTGTGTGACACCAGATAAACATAAACATCCTGAGAAAAACCTCCTTAGAGTTGGAACTAGATGATTTTTAAGGTCCCTTCCATCCCAAACCATTCTGTGGCTCTAAGATACCAACCCAAACCATTCCTTTATTCCAAGATTTCAACCCAAACCATTCCATTTTCCCTTTCCAGTCACTCCAGGCTTGAATCATCTGACCTTTTTCAGATCCTGCCCTAGTCCGACTCGATTGTCCCTCAGAAAGTGCCTGTCTCCCTTCGCTGACTACAAAGTGAGCTCGGGATGATCAGCTCAGCACTGGATGTTTATAATGAACACAGCAAAATTTGACCAGCAGATTCTCACCCTCGGGCCTTTGCTGTTCTGCATGTCCCTGTGTCCCTTCCAAAGCTGAGTTTCCAATAGAAAAAAGAGAAAAAAGAAAGCCAGAGAGGCCCTCCCACTCTGACTCTGCTTACATCGTCCTTACACTAAATGGAGAGGATCCTAATAGGATATTTAGAAGAGGTTAACTCTTCAGAAGCCTCTGTCCCTGCCCTACATCCTGGACGCCTGCCAGAGCAAAGCCAAGGATAACAAACCAGCTTTCGTTCAAGTATTCTGAGCCAATTAAAAAAGACAAATTAGTTTGGCCTTATCTCTCCCTCCTCCTCCCCCTTCCCACCCGAGAGACAAGAGGGGATTCGTGGAGGAATGTTTCTCCTCTGTGATGGCTCTGCCTCGCTGAACTCTTCAAGGTCTGTGATGGATGAAAGCTCTCCCTTCCATTATGCTTCCGACAGCCTGCTGGGTCCTAATGGGACAGGGGGCAGGGGCAGTGCTGGGGGGACCCGAGTGGCAAAGTGGGGGGAAAGCTTTACATGGAAAATGAAGGAGATGGAGCTAATGGACATCTCCTCCCTATCCAAGCTCAGCCTGAGGATCTCTGCAACCTTGCAAGCCCCAGTGCTAGATAAACAAGAACTGCCCTGTGCTATCTGCCCTTCCCTTCTGTAGTTCTGTATTCCCTGAATTTTTTTTTTTTTTTGACATGCAATTGCTGCATTTTCCACGTGCAAGATACAGATTCCCTGAAATGACCTGAGTACAACAGGAGTGAAAAAAAAATTGGCAGAGAAGGCTTTTGGGAAGAGTTATCTGGTTCAGCTTTGGGCTTTTTTAAGATACCCCGTGCTGGTTTGACCTCTGCCATGGTCTGAGCTCATCTGCATGAAAAGCAGGGCAGAAACATCTGAGCAGCCGCACGGAGTCAGAGCAGAGCCCTATCTCCTCATGGGCTCTTTCCCAACCCTGGCCACTCGCAAATGTTTATGTAAAGGGTCTAAGAAGCAGCACAAGAGGAGTGATGCATCAACAGGCTCAGCTGTGCTTGGCCACATGCTCCTTGCACCCACGGGGGGTTCACAGAGGTTTTTGGGGTTCACCCCAAAAGACTGGGTGTTCCACCAGGATTTTGTCTGGGTGAAGCAGCATCCCTGTGCTCTGCCCTGTGCAGATTTAGGGTGGCAGTAGCTGGCTGGGGCCAAAACTGTGCCAAGATCCATGTCAACGACAGAGACAATCAAGTTCCAGTGTCGGTGTTTGGCACTGCTGTATTTATTAGCAGAGCCGTGTCCTGTGACGGAAAAGATCATCTCATCGCCAAGATTAGAAACCCACTTGTTCTTGTTATTCATGATAACACAGAGCTCTCTTCATCCCGCTCTTGCACTGCCTCTGTTTCACAGCTGGGGAGAAGCACGATGAGACACTCAAGGAGGAGAGTTTAAATCCCACCTCACTTCCCAGACTAACACTCTACCCAGTGGATAACTAAATCTGTCTCACTTGGGAAACTTTGCCTGGGGAAGGCAGGGAAGGACACAACACACACTGTGGACAACCCTAAGATACTCTGTCCCCACTTCACAGACCTTGGGCTGAGGAAAGCCAAAACATCCAAGCAATTCCGGAGAGCAAAACTCCTGTGTCCATCCAGTCTCAGCATCCCAGAGTCTTCAGGGATTTTGCAACATCCTGCTTTTGCAATCTAAGAGAAACACTCCAGGATGGCTTCACAGAAACGCTGTGTCCTCACAGAAGGAGCAGGATGGAATTTATAGGAAGGCCTTGGGGAAGTCTCCAATCCCCCTTGTGAAACATCTGTTGGGAAGGAGTTGCATGCACTTGACTTTCTGCTAATATTTTCCAGTAGTTGGGAATGTGGAAAACAGCAGCAGGCTGGGATGTATGGGGACAACCAGAGGATGGGGACCCAGGGACAGGGACAAAATGGAAATACAAAACAAGGCACAGGTCCACAGAGAAGATGATGCTCATTTGTGCTTCGATATTTCCACGTGATTTAGGCTGAAAGTTGGATTTGAAAGGCTGGGAAAGCACTGGGTAGTGATGTTTTCCCTTCTTCCCATTTAATCCTCCTGGCCAGACACTGCTGTCAACTAACAGCATACCAAAAAGGCCCAGATTTCCCACAGCACAAGCACCTCCCAGACAACAGAAGTGCAGGACTTCTCTTCTCACCCCACCCTTTGCCTCTTCCCCACCAGCAGCACCACTCTGGGAGGAGATTGTTTCAGGGAGGGTGGATCCTGATCTGCATCCTTACATCTGCCCTGGCATGGGCAGAACCTCGGCTGAGGAAAAGTGCTCCTGGATTATCTAGGAAATGGTAGAAACAGAGCTCCTGGAAACAGGAGATGTGCACAGCTGGGAAGATCACACTAGAGAGAATGACAGAATAATTAAGATTGGAAAAGCCCTCTAAGATTGAGCCCAACCATGAACCCAGCACTGCCAAGCCCACCACTGACCGTGTCTCAAACCCACAATGGGAGTTTTTTAAGGACCTGAATAGCGTCTGCAGCAGCAGGGACTTTGCAGAGACGCAGGCCAGCACCAGCACAGCCCTCCCAGGACAGAGCTGTGACTGTCCCCCGTGGGCAAAGTGCCAGCAGGGTTTTCTAGGAACCACTTAAAGGGCCTGCAGGGCTTGAGGTCAACTCTGCAGCACTTTCGCGCCAGTCCTGGAGACTGAGGGTGTAAAAGAGGCACAGGAGCAGCCCCTCAGAAGGGCTCTGGCCGGGCTATAAAAGGAGCTGGTCTCTCCTGAATTCCACAGGGGAGGGAACACGCTGTAATGTAATGATGCTGTCTCAATCGACAGTGGCACAAACCAGAACCTTCCAGTTCTGCGGCGAGCAGCAGCCGAGAAAACGCCGCGTGCCCTTGAGAGAGGGAGCGTGCAAATTAAAGTTTAGTCTGAAGCGTCACTCCTCTGCAAGCTCAGCCCTGGCCTTGGGAAGGGGGTGTGCATGTGGGCTGCTGGGAGAGAGAAACAGTGGGAGAAAAAGCAGGAAAGGGAGAGGTGGAGGGGGAGACACGAAAAGGAGAAAAGAAAGATTTAGGGTAAACATATCCCAGCTGATAAGCAATCAGGGTCAAGATGGGAGGGGCTGGAAAACCTGCTCAGAATGAATGGAAATGCTGGGTTTTTTCTATCCAGCCATGCAATGAAAGGTACCAGGGCCTCTATGCGGGAGGCTGCAGCCTCTCCCTGCCATGCTGAGGGTTGTGTACACAGGGCATGAAATCCTTGATGCCCCCCAGGGTGGGGAGCCCACGTCCACCTCACGTGGAGGTGACAGGTCTGACTTCCAAAAAATTTGAATCACCACTGGTTCTGGTGGTGTTTGTGAAACTCAATAAGAAGAGAACACTGTATTTCCATGGCTGTATTGATGTAAAATCTTCTGGAAGCCGAGTGTTTGTGAGAATACAGCATAATCTCCAAGGATAGAAGGTTTATGAGGAAAAGCTGGACTTAGGAGAGAGATCCTGCATGCAATAAGGTGGGATTGATGGGGACCAACCACAAAGCAGCAGAGTGGGAGCAGAAGGGGATCTGCATTTCAGATGAGAGGCTGAGCATCAATCAGCTGCTACAAAGAAGTTTTATTCCACGCTGAAATGCACAAATTCATCCTTAACCTGGGATAGAAGAGGTCCAGCACAGGGTCCAGCCTGGGCACCACGTGGGGCTGCAGGAGGAACTGGGGGGAATGCAGAAAACAGCAACAAGGATGAGGAGAAGTGTGAAAAACACAGACGATGAGGAGCAGCCGAAGGACATGGAGTGTTCAGTTCTAGATAAGACAGGGGGTAAACGTGATTTGTCCCTCCTTTCCCTGTCTGGGGAGAGAGGAGAGAGGAAGAACAGTGTCTCCATCACCAGTGGTTTACAAGAACAGGCTGCACAAGCAGGAGAGGTTATGGAGGTCTAATCCAGTGTTTGGAGTGACTGAGTTTTTCAAGGGCCCCTACCTGTCACAATATCCTTCAGTCCTGTTCACATCTTATTCCTCCCTTGCTGAAGATTTGCTCAAAATTCTCTCAAGTTGCACTCTCGATGCTCACATCTTGAAGCCTGTGGTCTAAATAAGGTTTTTAGAGCTTATTTAGCTGCTGGCAGCTCTACCCAGTGGAGATTCCTGCTCAGAATGGCAGCCAGAGATCAGAAAAAAACATTTTTCAAGCAACACATTTGTTGAAAGTCTCTCCTGTAAACCTTGCCCAGTGAGAAATCTGAACAGTGATAATGAAGCGGCTGGGAGTGAAATATGCCTTCAAAGAGAAAAACAAACAAACAAAAGAAGGAAGAACAGAATGAGTATTAAAGAAAGTACAAGTCCGTTTTGAAGAGGAGAAGTACTAAACCAAACATCGTCCCTGCTTGCTTATGACCTGCACACCCAGAAGGATAAAGAGTGTAAAAATGCCAGAAAAAGCACCAAACACCATACAGTTAGAGAATTATTTGGGTTGGAAAGGACCTTACATGTCATCCCATTCCACCCCCTGCCATGGGCAGGGACACCTTCCACTATCCCAGGTTGCTCCAAGCTCTGTCCAACCTGGCCTTGGACACTTCCAGGGATCCAGGGGCAGCCACAGCTTCTCTGGGCACCCTGTGCCAGGGCTTCCCCACCCTCACAGGGAACAATTCCTTCCCAATATCCCATCCATCCCTGCCCTCTGGCACTGGGAAGCCATTTCCTGTGTCCTGTCCCTCCATCCCTTGTCCCAAGTCCCTCTCCAGCTCTCCTGAAGCCCCTTTAGGCACTGGCAGGAGCTCTGAGGTCTCCCCAGAGGCTTTTCTTCTCCAGGCAGAACACCCTCAGCTCTCCTAGCCTGGCTCCAGAAGTTGAAACACTTCCTGGATTACTCCAGGATTTCCTGGTGAAAATTTTAGTTGGACTAGATGCTCCTGAACGTCTCTTCCAGTGCTGGTGATTCTGTGATTCTCACTCTGGTTTCTCCATCACCCTGATCTGCTGAGCCATTGCCTTACCCCGGTCAGAAGCTCTGGGACAGCAACAGGGGCTGTGCTCTCAAACCAGGCAAAAATCTCACAGCTCTCATAAACCACTCAGTGAGTAGATGCCAGATCTCCCTTTGCAGCCCTTGCAGAGGTTCTGAAGCAAATCCAGCTGGAATCTCCATCCATCAGAGCTCATCCCACCTCATTTCAGCACTATGTGATATTCAGATGCAGCTCCTACCTATAACTCAGCGGCTTGCACCTGACAGGAGCATTGCTTCCAGGAATGCATCTGCTCCTAATTTAAATTTATCCAGGGATGAAGAACCTGGGTTAACCAAGTGACTAATTCCCCTCAGCAGCAACCACAAGCCTGGGTGGTTTGGCTTTGCTTTGCTGCCATGGGAAGGCCAGTTTTTGCCAAATAAAAGATACTTTTCACATCAGCGTCTTTCTCCCCAAACAATTCTCCAGTCACTTCTCCATCTCCTTTACTCAGAAGTAAACAAGTCATAAATCAACTAGAAGAAGCTTTCTGAGCCTGCCATGCTAAGTCTTCCTCTTCACCCTTCAAATAATCTCTGAAACCCTTTTTTCCATGCCCTTTCTCATTTTCCAGGATCTTCTTTAAGGCAGCAATGTTGCTTTCCCAATGTCTAACCACAAACTATCCCAGCATCCACTGAGAGAAGATCCTTCTGGTTTCAGCTATGTGGAATGGTTTAAATGACAGGAAAACAGTCAGGAGGTTTTATAAAGGTAAAGAAATAAGGATGTTTTCGTCTTTCCTTTCTGCATTCTGAGATTTGGCCTCTTCTCCCATGTATGAAGTGGTAGGACAAGGGGAAATGGCCTCAAGCTGTACCAGTGGGTGTTCAGGTTGGTTATCAAGGAAAATTTATTCACTGAAAGAGCAATTAAGCATTGGAACAGACTGCCCAGGGAAGTGGTGGAGTCATCATCCCTGGAAGTGTTCAAAAATGAGCAGACGTCGCACTTCATGACAGGGTTCAGTGGACGTGGTGGTGATTGGTCAAAGGCTGGACTTGATGATGTTGGAGGTCTTTTCCAACCTTTATTATTCTATGATTTGTTCCCTTCTATTTACAGTGCAAGCTCACAAAAAAAAAATCACTGCAGGATCTGGATTTGGGGGAACTTGTCTATCTAGAGTGTGAGGGTGTGTCTTGTTTTTCATTTTCCTTTTCTGAAAAAAAGCAAGTTTCAGGATCCCTGCAGATTCCTGTCTTTCCCCCACTCAAGGAAATAAGGCCAGGAAGTCCCATTGGCACTGATCCACATCACCCACACCTGTGACATCAAAGTCTTTGCCACTGACCTTTCCCCTTGACCAGCCTGCAGATGAGTTTCCCAAAAAGCAGCTGAGCTTCCAAAGACCTGACTCCTATCTGGAAGACACGACCAAGCCCACAGCAGTGCTGGCCCCAGGCTGCAGGGATCTCGGAGAATCAGGCTCACAAGAAAAGCTGGCTAATTAACAGAAGAGCCAAAGTGCAGCGCTGTTGGGTGGTGAGGAGAGGTGAGAGGGAGATGTTGCTCAGTGGGGAATGGTGTGGTTGTTTTAGGGGAGCTTTCTTTACAGCCCCTCAATACTCCCACCCTGACCAGGTCCAGGGAAGACCAGGACCAGCTGGCTTAGAAGCAAAATCCCACAGAATCTTGGATGTGGCACCCAGTGTTGGTTTGGAACTGTCAATGTGGAAAGTCACCAGAGATTGAGGAGTGCTAGAGCTTTGCCCCATCTCATTCTACAGCCAAAATAAAACCCGTGGAGTGCACAGAGGTGAGTGTCCCACCTCTCCTCCAGGAATGCTGTGAAGGAACACAAAATGAGGGCAAGGACAGAGCAAGGCTTCCCCAACACCCTCTTCCAGCCTTCAGCGCATTTCTGCCACGTGACATCCTGAGCTGGATAAGCCGATCTCACTTTTAATCACCCTCGATAGAACATTTGTCCTCCACCCAACTGTCCAGTTGCTTTCCTGAACCCTCATGAACCTCCAGCTTGGCCTGGAGTTGCTCCCATGCCCCGGAGTCAGGAGGCCAAGCTTCTTGCAGACGTTTGAGGACGCAGTGGGGGCCGGGGGAGCCCTATCAGCCTTCCCCACCGCTGAACTCCTGCTGACTCCAACAGGAGCCGGCCAGACTCCCCGGGATGCTAGGCACATCCCAAACAAACAGAAGGGAAAAGGCAGAAATTGGCCTGTGTGAAAAATGAGAGGGGGAAATCAGGGGCAAAGTGAGAAGGGAAACGTCTGATTCATTATGCGCTTGTTTTGCTTTTGTCTTCTCCAAGGAGGAAGAGGATGGAGCGCCGTCGAAGACAGAGACAGAAGGATGTTTCCTGGCCCGGCCTGGGAGAGGATCAGATAATGGGCAGATAACAATAGAAATGATGACTGAGACGAAACTCGCTGTGTGGAGAGAGCTGCCGGCCCACCCTGGGCAGGGGAGGCTGAAGAGGAAGAGGTGAGAGCACAAACAGCTTCAGTGCAGGAGATGCTGGTCCAGGTGGGACCTCTGCCAGATGAGACCCTCCAGGATGGTCACGCCATGGCACAAGCCTTTCCACATATTTATTTGTGGTCTGAGGACACAGCAGTCCCACAGATGTGGCTGGGGGTGGGCAATAACCATTTACCACAGCTCTGCCCACCACAGTTTGTGTTTCTGCTCTTGCATTCCCTTCAGCAGCACTTCAGAACTGCCACTCAAGCACTGCATTTGAGCCCAGCTCTGCTGAGTCCCCATCACGTGGGGTTTTCACTAATCTGATGGCTGCAGAGGAGAAGGAGCAGAAAATGGAGGAACAAGAAATTAAATTAGTGCTGAAGCTCTTCTCAGAAAGGCCTGGTTTTGTTTTCCCACAAACGTGGTGTGATCTTCACTCAACTCCAGGGCTCAACATGCAAACATAGTCACCCAGGGTATGCAAACCCAGATGCAAAAGTGCTGGTAGGAAAATATCAAAACCCCAGGCTGAAGCCTGTTGGGGGTGGATGAAAAGTCCAATTGTTCCCCCCGTGCTGCCAGGGCCACCCATGTCCCCAAGTGCCACATACACATGGCTTTTAAATCCCTTTGGGAATGGGGACTCCAGCACTAGCCTGGTCGGTCCCACCCACCCTCTCCTGTGTTGTGTGTGAGAACTCCATCACACCCTGGATGGTGGCACAGAGAATGAAACTCACAAGTGTGCACAGAATTTTCCTGGGGTTGCTATTTGCAGTTCACTGTAAATTCCTCTCATGTCAAGGATGAATTTTGAAGTTATTCAAATGGGTCCTGAGCAGCTTTTTGGAGCTCCATGGAAAATCCTGAAGTCTGACTGTTGCTATTAAACAGGAGTGTAGGGGTCTACAGCAAGACATGATCGCTTATTCTTCCACATCAGACAAACCAGCCGAGCTGACCAGAGCTACCACACCTCTGGGGTGATGGATTTACAGCAGACAACTGTCTAAAGATGGAAAATACAGCCCCTTGCCCATGGTGAGCCATCCAGCAGTTGAACCCAAAGTCCAAAATCAATGTTATCTTCTGCTTGGTCACCCTGCAAACTGACCACCAGAGAAAGAGCAAAGGGGTCAAACCAGGTAGTTGTTGTTAATGACATGATGGAGAAGAGAAGGCTCTGAGGAGACCTCAAGTGGGCTTTTAAAAAGGAGAAAGAGGGATTTTCCTGTGGGCAGATAGTGATGGGACAAGGGACAATGGTTTTAATCTGGGAGAGGGCAGGTTTAGATGAGAAGTTAGGAAGAAATTCTTTACTCAGAAGGTGGAAACAGCTTTCCTGGAGGGATTGTGGATGTCACATCCCTGGAAGTGTCCAAGGCCAGGTTGGATGGGCTTGAAGCAACCTGAGATAGTAGAAGGTTGCCCATGGCAGGGGTTGGAACAAGATGATATTTGAGGTCCCTTCCCACCAAAACCAGTCTGTGATTCTGTGATTCTGTGATTCTAATTTGTGTGTGGCTTCTACAAGTGGCTCTATGCACTTTGTGAGGACATATCCTGACAGCAGCATCTTTACCAGGCCTCTGGGCTCGAGTGAAGCAAAATAGGAAATTAATTACTTTATTAAAAGAAGAGAAAACCTGCAAACCTCTTCTGGTCTTACCTTCACACACATAGTCAGGAGCAAAGGACAAGCACAAAATCCCACCAAGAAAGGAGCAAAGAGCTCCCAATGGGGTCCATCCCCTTCACACCAGAGCCTGCTCCAAGAGGGAGCTACAGTGGGCTTGAAAATACTGACTTTGGTCAGTTTTTGGTGCTGCTGACTTTGGCCAAAGGATGGCTGCCATATGGGCTGGGGTGGCTGAGTGAAAGCAGGCCATGGTAGTCACGGATGATGCTCAGATATGGCTCCACATGTTCTGTGCCCTGCCTTGACAACCTCATCGCTGCTCTTTCCACTGCTGGATAAGCCAAATCTGACATGTTCGATCCTACCTGGCCATAAACCTCCCGTTGCTGCAGTAACAGAAATCCAGTGTGCTCCTCTCTTCCTGTGTAGCAGCTGAAGTGACTCTGTCCCTGCTGCTGTCATGGAGGTGAATCCTGAGGGTTTAAACTTGGAATATCCTGAGCTGGAAGGGACCCACAAGGATCATCAGGAAGCAAAGCCTACGAGGCCACATTATTATGTAATTACTTCATGCATGAGGATTCATTTATCCTTCTCATTCAGCCACAGATTTTTTTTTTAGGTCGTTTTAATGATGCACAGTTCCTGGCAGGATTTTGAAAATTGATATTTAGAGATGTATAAAACCTGGGGGAAAAAGGACCCTGAGTATATCAGAGAATGAAAAGCTGCCCAGGAAAATGCTGTTAGGGATGTCCCACGCTACAGGACAAGTCAGGGATCACCCTGCCACCAGCAGCTGGGCCAGTCCTGCTGCAGAAATCCAGATCTGCACCTTCTGGGGCTTGCAGAAAGACCCAGAGAGGACATTTATCCTGACGAGCGAATGCTACGATTAAAAATATTGTCTGGAGGGGAGGAGCAGAAGTTACGTTCATTAAATTGCCGGTTGAAAATAGTCTGCTCAATTTGGGCTGGCAGCCCCCCTCCACCACCCAGCCAGCCCTCCCTGCTCCGTGCAGGAGAAGGGCTCCTATCTCCTGAGAATCCCGATAAACCCTCCTCTCGCACCCTCCCCTTCCCCCCCGAAATAAAAGTGAGCTGTCTTAGTGCTAGGATGCAGAAACCACTTCCAAGCCAGCATTACATCAACATTGCAGCTGATAAAGGGATGCACAATGGAGTGTTAGACTAATAGAAAAACACAGCTCAGATAAGGCAGGCTCCTGATAGCCTGGGCTGATGTAAAATGCCATTGTCTCCCTTTCTGTCAGCTGAGTCACTGCAGCGATAGGGAATTCCAGTGGCAACGGGCAAGTCAGGGGTCAGAAACCACAAACCTGGGCAAGGCAAACCCCTCGGGGTGGGCACCGCTGGGCAGATGGAGCTGGGGTGGCTGGGGGTGCAGCTGGTGGCAAATTTGCTGTGGCTGAAGGGAGAGGGAGGAGGATGGAGGATGGGAAAGGTCCGTCCTGCAGGACTGCAGGCTCTGTGTGCAACAGAGATCCCTCAGCACCGCCACTCCTGGAATGGCACTCACTGCTTCTCATGGCTTTTCCTTGCTGCTTCACCTCCCTCCTGCCACCTCATCCCTCTCCTGCATTTTTCTGAAGTCAGGGAGAGTGGGAAATCAGCTGGAGAACGCAGGGAAGGCAATGCTGATGGCACCGCAGCCTCCCAAGTCCTTTTGGGCCAACATCATCCCTTCCACGGGACTTGAACAGGCACGAGAGGAGCCGAATCTTGTCTCCAGCTGCTGTCCCACACTCGTCTGCGAGATAAAGTGGGAGAGGCACGCAGAAGGACACCCTGCCCGCACCCAGCCGGTGCCAGGAGCCAGAGGATGTGTGTCTCCATCCCTCCTGTGAACGGGAACTCCCAGAGCCCTCCGAGGGCTGCGATAGTGCCCTGCCTGGCGGGTGAGGGTGTTTTTCCCCTCTGAGGGCTCCGTTCTCATTTTCCTGTGCTGCCCTTTGATCTCCTCTCACACGGCCCTGGTGCGAGGCTGCCCCAGAGGAGGAACTCCAGATTACGCGCCGCGGTTATGTCATTTTTCCAGCGGACGTGCTGGCCTGGCTCGCGGTGCAGAGGGCTTGTCTTAGCGCCGACGCTGCAGTCGGTGGGAAGGCGAATCCTAGAGAAAGCCTGGGTGCTGCAAAGGCCTCGTGTCACAGGGAAAATGTGGGAAATGTGGGGAAACAGGCTCAGGAATCAACCCTGGTCTTTCTGTGTTTGCTCAGGCCGCAGCGGGAATGTGAGGGGTTCAGAGCTTGCCACAAGGCAGGGAGTGCAAGGTCAGCCCTGGCTGGAAACTCAGTGTAAAAGCTGAAAATGTGGTTTATGTCGGGAAATGGGAGATGTTTTAACCCAAATCCTCAGAGGTGGAGCAGGACTATGAGGACATTACACATTACAGGGGTAGGAAGCATGAAATTCCACTGATGGGGAATCAGATCCGGCTGAGAAGCTTCACAGGTTGCCCTTCTCCTTCATCAGAAGCAAAGACTTTCAAACAGGAAATAAAGTTTGTTTTCAACAAAGCTTTTTTAAACGTTTTTCTTCTGTAAGAAGAGGCATTCCCTGGGCATCTTGGCTTCTTCACAAACATGGGCCTCCATCCTCTTTTTTTGCACTCTTCCACATTTTGAGTTTTGCTTCTGTCTTTCCATAATGAGGACATTATCCCTGAGCTACCATATGGGTAAGAAAGTCCTCTAGTTTGGGAAAAAGAGAAAGGTGTCAACCAGAAGTTTTTCAGAAGAATCCATGATCCCTTTGACTCAAGACTACTTGAAGACGGGCTGTGCAGTGCTCAAGTGCAGCCCACAAGGTGATCAAAGCCGCTTGAGAATTAAAAATCCTGTTTATACAAACTCAGTGCTGATGCATTTCCCTCTCCTGACCTCGCTGGTTCTCAGATCTGGCTTTGAAAGGTGGAAGTTGGGTTGTGTTAACTGGAGAAGTGGTTGGGGACTGGGGAAGAGGCTTCAGAAATGCAGGGAGATGGGATTTGTGGGGTAGATTTGGGATTTCAGGAAACAGAACCGCCTGGGTCTGAACTCAAATTCCCATCCATGTCCCATGTTTGGTTTTTTTGCAGAGAATCATAGAGTCAGTCAGGTTTGGAAAAGACCTCCAAGATCATCAAGGTCCCACCTTCCATTTTGGAAACACTTTGGTAGGGATAGTTACGAAACAAAAGAATGTCCAGACCAGATCCTCAAAGACCTTCTGAAGCCAATGGGATTTCCTTCTGGATGTGACTGTGGGAACACTGGGGTCTCCATGGAACCCCCTTTACCTCCCACAGTACAAAACCCCTGGGGAGATCTTCTTTAGCTTCAGGGAAATGCAGTGTTTCTCCTCCTACAAACATTGGCATTCAACTGAAAGTTCCAGGAACCTAAACCAAGGGTCTAAGAGGATTTTCCTCACTGAAGATGCACCAGAGCAGCCAAGATGCCCACATGGGGCTGGATGGCAAAAGGAGCACAGGTGACCCATGCTCTGCTGTCCAGCAAGTAGAGATTGAGTGGAATATGGACTTCAATGATCCTGGTGGGTCTCCTCCAACATGGAATATTCTATGATTCTGTGATATCCCAAGGCTGGGACATCACAGTGTTGGGAGAGAAGCTATGAGGATAAACTCTGGAGAGGGCAGCTGGGCTGCTGCAGGGAGTTTAGGAGTGGAGAGCCAGGATCCCACCCTTATGGGATCCTCACCCTTTTTCAGGAGAGACAGAGACTCCTGAGTTTCTGCTGGGGAAGAAAAATACAGTCTGGCACTGAACCCTTGAAAGGTTTCCGGCCCCTGGATTAGATGACCTCAGTATGCCTTTTCCATATCTGCTACCAGAGATATAAGGCTTACTTGAGTCTGCTGGGAATTCTTGGACAGAACTACGATTTTATTTCTTTTTTTTTTTTTAATAGAGAAAACCTGTTTGTTTAGTTGTTGTTGTTGTTATTATTATTGTTGTTTGTTATTGTTGTTACTATTATCGTTATTGTTATTTAATATTGAACATATCGTATATGTTATTTGTTTTTATGCTTTTAAATGGAAATGTGCTTGTTGCAGTGAATCCTGTAAAACCTGTCAGTGCTGGATGGAATTTCTGCTCAAAATTATCACATTTCTCACCCAATAGCTTTGAAGGCATTCACAGTCCAAAACAGACATTTAATTCTCCCTTTCTCAGTAGAGGGATGAGCTTTAACTCTTTGGATATCTCATTTTACTGTTTCTCCATGACAGTCCAGGGTTAGGCACAAGGATGGTGACTTGTGGCTTATAATCAAATGTTAAATTATCTTGTCTCCCTTCTCCAAACCCCTTGTAGGTCCTGGCATCCCATGCACCACCACATCCTCTGAAGGAGATATGGGAAAGGAGGACAGTTGTGGTTTGGATCAAATTCTGGTGTGATTCCAACTTCTCAAGGATTAAAAATGATTGAGACATGAATCAGTTTTCTACAGAGCAAAGGTGTTGCCACTCGAGGTGGTGCCTCTCCACGACCTCTGCCTACAGAGGTGTGAATACACATCTGTTGTGATGCTCTGTAATGCCAGGAGGTTTCCATAATATTTAGTATGAAATCTGCAGTTTTTGTTTAGTTGTTGAACAGGCTGGCTTAAAAATCTGACCTTGTTTTGGAGGTGATCAGTGTGGCGTGCCTTGGATACATCTTGATTTCATACAGCACCCAATACACTCATAGAAAAGTGGAATCCTGGAATGGTTTGGGCTGGAAGGAACTTTAAAGCTCATCCAGTTCCACCCCCTGCCATGGGCAGGGACACCTTCCACTATCCCAGGTTGCTCCAAGCCCTGTCCAGCTGGCCTTGGACACTTCCAGTGATCCAGGGACAGCCACAGCTTCTCTGGGCAACCTGTGCCAGGGCCTCACCACCCTCATCATAAAACGTTTTCTTACTTATATATAACCTAAATCAACCCTTCTTTAGTTTAAAACCATTAACACCTGTGCTACGTCCTGCCCTGAGACTGGAAAATTGTAAATTGTAAAGTGACCTGGAGTCTAATCTTCCCAAAACCATTACCGAATGTCTTGGCCAGCCTCAAAAAATGGATTTTCCTGAAGAAGACACCTCCCAGTCTGATCATTGCCACCACCAACCTCCAGAGAGCAGCTGTGGGGTTGGGAGAGACATCAGCAACCAGAAATCTGCTTTTTGCCCCCAGATTAGGGCAAGGAGAAATCCTCCATGCAGCAATCACTGCCAGTAAAAATACACCTGGCACGAAAGCAACTTTGCAAGGATGACAACGTTCCATCTGAACACCAGCAAGTTGAAAGGTCCAGGTTGATTTTGTTTGTTTTGCTTTTCAGGGAAGGGGAAGGAGTTTGATTTTCAATCAGTACCTTTATACCAAAATTTGGAGTTGTAAAGACAGCTTGTGCCTTGAATCGATTTGAAACTGCCCTGAGGGAAATTTCGCATCTGAAGAAATTCTGATCCAGGTGTGTTTGCTTTGTAAATGTATTTTGAAGAAAAGCCATGACTTTCAGAGATTGTCATTCCATGGGAGCAGAAGGGTTTATATACTCTCGGGAAATACTACTGAATTCCCCTCTCTTCGGCCCCAAAATTTCCTTCCCCACTACAGCAAAACCCAGGGGGGACACAGGATGGGACAACTACAGCATCACTTTGGGTTCTGGTGGGAACATCATCCTCCCCTTGCCGTGCTGCCCATGGGAAAGGATCCCAGAGCTGGAAGTCCTGGCTCGGAAGGAGACCAGGGCAAGCAGGGATGAGGCTGGAAAGGGCAAGAGGAGGGGGGATGAGGCTGGAAAGGGCAAGGGGAGAGGCGAATTCTATCGATTGGTGTGTGAAAGGCTTCCCGGGAGCCTGGTTGCTGAGAGACAGCCCTGGGAGATGCAAGGCTGGAATTAATAACTGCTCCACTGGGGCCCTGTTTGCTCTCCTTGCCCAGAGCCCGAGGACTTTGGTCGCAGCTTATCGCGCCGCCGAAAGCCCCAGGAATGCAGTCACAGGCAAATGTGCTCGTTCACACGACATCTATTAATCAAACGGCTCCCCCACCCTTTAACCCTTCGCTGCTCGGGGAGGGGGAGGAGGTTGAGAGCAGCTCTGCTTTGTCTAAAGTCAGCGTCCCAGGAGCCTCTCCAGAGCAACCAGAGGTTGGGGTAAATTACTCCAGTTGAGATACCATCCCCCTTACTCTGCATCCAGGGGTTCCAAAATTCCTGTGGGATTTGTTTTGGTACCTGCACCTGAGGACATCCTTTTCCAGCGGGAGCCAAGCATCTAAAACGCCTTAAAATCATCACCTTAAAATGCTTTGAAAGTCCCAATCATCGGCACTGGAAAACTATCTGAGGCTTTTGTTCCTCTTCACTCAGTTTCACATTTCAGTTGCACTCACAGCACAGTGGTTGCTCTGCAGCTCCCTGAGATGAGGTTCCTCTGCAGCTGTGAACATCTGCAGTGGGATTCTCTCTGCTCTGAACAGCACAGAGCTCATCAGACACACCCTGGGGACCCAAAACAGCACAGGAAAATGTCTCTGCTGCTGCTTGCAGCTGGCAGGATTTACCCCAACTTCACAGAATCATAGAATCTCGGAATATCCTGAGTTGGAGCTCTTGTGTCTCCATGGCAACACCAACCACCCTAGAATTATGGAATCGTGGAATCATTAAGGTTGGAGAAGATCTCTGAGATCATCGAGTCCAGCCATTAACCCAGCAAGGCCTCTACACCACATCCTTAATTTCCATGTCCCTCTTACGTCACTGCTGGGTGTTTTAGTCTCTGAAATGCGCAGAGAAGTGTTTTCCTGCCTTCAGACATGAGGCTGGGGAAGATTTTCAGGCTCTTGACCTGTAAGAAGCTGTTTAGCCAGTTAAATAAGCCAGAGAGGGTCTGTAGGCTCTCCATGGTGAGAGAAGAGGACAATTTAGCTCACCAAAATTAGGCTCCTGCTCTGCAACATCCCCTGGAAAACATCACCCGCTGAATTAAGTGTTGTAGATTTGCTAGGATGGGCATTGCTGCATTGGTTACCCTGAGATGTCACCTCATCCTTTCCTCCACCCTGAAATCTTTAGGTCAATCAAACACAGACAACAAAAATGCCCTTCAGGAAGGTACCAGGGATGCTCCAGTGCTGTCAGACACACGTGAGCCTGGGAAACTCCACTTGGGCATTAGGACAATCCTACAGAGGACTGAGGTTCTGGAATGGCCTCCCAGGAGGAGCAGATGGGACAATCTGGTGGGACAATCAGATGGGACACCCATCCTAGGAGAGGGCTCTGAGCAGCCTCTGGTGTGGTGACCCCGAGGGGAGGCCGATGCTGCTCCTCCCTGTCCCCTGTTGCTGGACAAACAGTGCCCAGCGATAAGGTGACCATTTGTCAAAGGGGTGGGGACTCAGCAGCCTCCACAAACGTGGTCAGCGCCCCATCACCTCAAGTTTTCCACCCCAGCTGCCATCTCCTCGCCCAGTGCCACCCCAGGAGCCCTGCTGGGTGACAGGGTGAGGTTCTGGATTTGCCCCAGGCCAGAGCAGGCTGGAGGATGGGGTGGGCGACTTTTAGCCTTCCCACACCAGGAAGGAAGGATGGATTTTTGTGCTTTGTGTCCTGAGAAGTTTTTAGCCCTGGGTCCTGTCTTGTTGGCCTCATGTCAAGAAGGAGGAGCATGAGCTGAAGGGTTTTGAATGAAGACAGAAGGCACCATGCCAGAGGTGGGATTTGGGGTATTTTTGTCTGCGTTTTGGGTTCTTTGCCTGATTAATGAAATCTCACAACTGCCTTCTTGTCAGAGCAGGTTTCACCTGCTCATGACAGCGAGAAATAAAGGACATTTTTATTATCTGGCATTTTTAGGCATGGAAAATTTGGGATTTTCTAGCTGTCAAAGGGCCAAGCATGTCTTTTGGGACCGAACTGATTCATTTCTGAAGCATCACCACACTCCAGTCTCTGGTTTGAGCCTTCAACATTCTCCCCAGCACCCCGAGATCCAACTCTGCCTAAAATCCTGGATTCCTTTTTGAACAAAATCAATCCAAAAGATGCACTACAGCTTCCCATGGGTCTGTTCTCTGCGGGGTCAGACTAAACCCCTTCTAAACTGTGTGCAGTGGGGACACCACGTGCTCAAGGCCAATATTTTGGCTGCTTTGTCCTACTCCTCCATGGCCACCTCTCCTCTTGCTTTTCCACAATTTATTGAGTAGGACTTGCCAGGTGTCTGTGCAGCAAAGGGACCTGGTGGGGTTCCTGCATGAAAGACAAGCACTAATCAGCACTAACTGATTCCTCATCCCATTCCTTATTGCCAATGGCTCAATGCACAGAGAAAGAGAAATATAAGCAGGAAAAATTTTTAAAAAAAAAGTATTATGAATTCTGCAGTTCTAACAACCTCCAGCAAACCAGATATTGAGAAGGAAGGAGAAAAAAAATAACCTGCCAAGCAATTTGACATTTCTACCTGCAAATAATTATTCATCCGAACTCCAGCGATAAGGACAGGACACTGTCCATGCAGATTAGGACCTCAACAGAGAAAAAAGAAAACCTTCTTGCTTGCCCTATTCCAGTATTGTTCCCAAAGAGTTAACAGCAAAGCAGGTCTGCAATTACCCGGGAATAATGGGGTGTGATTGGGGCACTAAAGAGCTGGAATTGATTTTTTTTTTTTTCCAGGCTTTCAGCTCTAGAAGCCCCTCCCTGACTTCCTGGTAACTCATGACCAGCAGGGTCAATAGAGCAGAAATCCTTCTAAAGGGCCAATCTGTATTTGAATTATTTAAACAATGTAGTACAGCCAAGTTAAATGGGCCTTATCAAATGTTACACCTCTCCAGGCACAATTGGAGACAGAAGGATATTAACTGCTGAACACTCCACTGATGGCCTGGAGAGAGCTGAAAAAAAAAGGAGAGGAAGAAGAGGAAAAAAAAAGGGGGGATCAAGGCAGGCTGGTTTGGACAAGGGGAGAAACAGGTGTCTGCCTAGAGATGGTTTTTGCTTCCATTTGGAGACTCTCGGTTCTTATCCTGGAGATTTGCTTTGTCATCCTAATAAAAACCACAATTTGGGGGTATTTAAGTCCTTAACCTGCATCATCTCCTCCCCTCAGGATGAGAGCACCTGGAGGGATCAGGAGAATGCAGGGCTTTTCTTCACCTTTCTGGAAAGGAAAATAAGGAAGGAGTTGTTTCCACGTCACATGTCACATCCTGGTGTGCACTTTGCCCAGGGAGGGCTGGGACGTGGAGCTGCCTGCTGGGCACAGTGGAAAAAGAAACAGGAAAATAATAATAATAATAATAATAATAATAATAATAATAATAATAATAATAATAATAATTTCCTTCAAATTTGGGAGCCAGACAACAAACTCTCATCAGTTGAGGGAGGTTAAGGACCTTGCCAAGCAGCCCCAAAAGGTGGCTAAGACCATTTTCCCCATAAAATCATAGAGTTTGCTTAGGTTTGGGAGCTGAGAATTCATCCAGGAAAACAGCTTTTGATTTTATAGCGAATGTGAAAGAAAACAAGCATCCACCTGGATGTTTTCCTGGCCATTTATCCTGCTTTATCCCTACATTTTCTTGGTGTTTCAGGTGACCGGATGTGCACTGGGAAGCTCAGGGGGTCCCAGGTGGGATACAGAGGGTAAAGAGTTCACAGGTAATTCATGCACTGACATTTTCACATGACTTATGTGACCTGGAGAGAAAACAAATGTGTTTGCAAGTAAGAAACAAACTGCAAACAGACCCCAAAGGAGCTTAAATTCACTAGATGATGTATGGATGGGTGAGAAATAATTCACCCACACACAGCTCTGTGGTGAGGATAGAGGGGGAAAGGATTTGTAAGGATTCACGGATCAAAAATGTATGAATATTGGTTAATTGAGCCACAAAGTTTTCAGCAGAAAGCCTCAAGTGTCAAGCAAATGAGAAAAGAGGGGGAAAAAAGATGGATAACACTGGTTAAGGACAACCTTGTCTTGCACAGCTACTGTGCTGCCGCTGAGCTAATTAACCCTATTCATTAATGGGGGTTCAGGCATCAACCCCCTAAAGCTGATTTTTGTGAGGGCAGGGTATCATTGCCCACCCTGATCTGATGTCCAGACTGGACCTTCACCTGGAATGTGCAGCCAGAGCTGGCCAGGAAAACCCAGAGGGAAACATTTCCTACTGTGAAAGGAAGGCTCTCCCATCCAAACTGGAACATTTCAGGAGACGTTGCTGATTTCACTTAGGTTGTTTTTTTCTTTTTTTTT
>VZRM01009159.1:151353-167644 GCA_013397955.1 Grantiella picta | reverse complement strand
GAGGAAAGTTTTCCTGACTCTGTTCCATCCTTTTTATCAGAAGTTAGGACTATAAGAAGGTGCCTCGCAGCTCAAATCCAGCCCGGTGCTATCTCAGTATTTGACATTATTTGTCATTTGGGGAAGAATTTCAAAATGTTTAGATTTCAATACGGTTCAAAACGAAGCCCCAAACTCAACCCTTCCTCCCCCTCCTCACCAAGCAGTGTTTACCATCCTTCCCTAGCCACGTTTTTAGGGACTGCAGACCCCAAAATGGGTTTTTTTGGGGTCGATGTCTGCTACACGACCCAGGCACTGGGTTTGCTCACTCAGATCCAGCCCCAGGCAGCCTCTGCCTCCCTTCCACGGGGGAGTTCTGTCCCTGCCAGCTCTGGACGTCACATCTCCAGCGGGTTCTTCCACCTTGGACGTCTTGCTGAAGGTCAGCAGCCCCTGCTTTCGCACGCTGCCTTCGCCGGGCGACGCTGGCAGGGGACAGGATGGTCACAATATTGGGAGAGCTCAACCCAAGCAAGCTCAGGGTTTATAAACTCCTGGCCTGCCCTGCAAGGCTGCAAGGTCGGCCCTTATCTGAGTTTGCAGAGGGTTTGCAAAGTGCTGGCCGCCCTCCAAATATGTTTGGGAGTTTTTTACTCGAACCTAAGGCTGCCGGACTCCCACATTTGACATTTTCCAAGTGCCGCGGAACGGCGAGGGAACAATGTGTGATTATGGCAGCTGGCTGGGATAGGGAAAGCTGCTGGCTGGGGTTTTCCAAGAGCCAGAGAAAGTGTGAAGGCTCAGCAGCCCTGCAGGAGCCACCTTTCTCAGGGATGCTGCAGCATGGAGGGAGTGCAGGAACAGCCAAACTCACCCCTTAAAAGCCTTTTGGTTGCAGCCCAGAGATGGAATAATTAAGTTTTGCAAAGGTGGGGAAATAGCTTTATCTCTCCCTGGTTATTTCTGCTTCGCCTGTGCCGTGGTGTTGTGAGACCCTGCAAGGCCCCACGTGCTGCTCAGCCCCATTTCCCAAAGAAATGAGGCAAAAAGTAGCCACCTGGATGATTCAGAGTCAGAAAAGAAACTTTAGGACTTCTAGGGTTTCTCCAGGTCTGCATTAACCCCTGCATTGACTCTTCTTCCCTTTTGTGCCTTAATTAATCCATCAGTAACAAGGGCTTGCCATAATTAAAGAGCTGAGTTCATTAATAGATATGCTGGATATTGTATAATAAATGAGCTGAGGTACCCTAATTGTCAGCTGGGAATATTTCTGTTACTTTGGGGAAAAAAGGGAAGAGAGGAAAACCACTCTGAGGACAGATAAAATTACGAACTGGCTTGTTGTTTTATTTCCCTTTTTCCTTCCTTTTATCTCACTGGAAAACTGAGTGTGCAGGATAGGGAGTAAAAGAAAACAAAAGAAAGAGAAAGGAAAACCAAAAAGCAAAAGTGCTGTTTTTCTTTCTTTCTCAAGAAAACAAGTCCAGAAAACTTAATCCAAAAGTTTTTCACTCAGCAGCTGCCTGCGCTTAAAATATATAATTATTTTGAGAAGGGGAATGAAAGGAGAGGAATGGCTGAGGAGAAATGGGATGTGCTTAAATACAAATTGCACTGGAAGTGCAAAGGGGGTTATTAGTCAGATAGGGAGGATTATTTTACATCTCAACCACCTCTACAACCACGCATGCAAACGCCTGCATGAAATGTTGCCTTAATCATCCTGGTCAAAGTCCTTTGGCTACAAGCAAGGCCTTGTTGTACTGTGGTTTAACAACAGCAAAAAATAATAAGGGATTCTGTATATACAATTTTCTGGCTTTGGTTGCAAACCCCAGGGTCAGAGCAAAGCTCTGATTTCAAACAACTGTATTTTGAGTGATCCTGTTTATTCCGAGTGTCTGCTGAGGCTTTGACTCCGAGCTATTAATACAAAATAAATAATTTTCGCACGAGCTATTTTTACCTCCCTTGCCAGAAAAGCGAAGCAGAAGTGACACGTGTGAACAGCAGAGAGGGAGCGAGGTGGAGCTGTGGGCTCCTGGGGTTTCTTTTGGCTTCTGAATGACACGTGGAGCACCGCTGGATGAGGATGCTGAGGAAGAGCATCAGCCAGCACAGTTAGAGATGCTTCTGCAACACATACGGGGTGGTGGGACACTCCCAGGGTGTGTTGGGCCGTGGATTTTATCCCATTTTAACTGCTGCTGTTTGAGAGAGGGTCTGACCTGACCCTGTGTGAGCAGTGTGTGAGCCCAGGTGATGCAGATGTGAGCCCAGATGATACAGATGTGCTGGTACAAGATCCTGTGGTGTTGCAGTTGCCTCCACAGGGCTGTCCTTCTGTGGGGCTTGGTGCAAACGTGGTTTTTTTGGGAAGCAGCATCCCACCACAAGGAGTCTCATTCCCTGTGGTGTGGGACCCATCCAGGCTGGCTGGAATGCACTTGGACTCGAAGCATTTGGGTGCTCAGGGCAGGGAGCAAGAGGTCAGGAGATAAAGGCAGCGAATCCCTGCTGGGTTGTGCTCCCAGCAGATGAGCTGTATTTGCACACCTGGAGCTGATGGTTGTGCAATCACAGCCCAATTCCCTTCTCCAGCAGCTGCTTCCCTGCTCCCCTTTTTGCAGGTTGATGACTTGAGCTCACTGGGTCTGGGCACCTGGGGCAGGATTTCAGGTCCAGTGATGGAGTGAAATGGGAGGGAATTCAAATGGTGCCATGCACTCCACAAATGAGGGCCTCAGGGATGGGGAAAAATCCTGCAAAGCCTCTGCAAAAGCCACTTGGCCTCCTGGGGTGTACCTGAAGTACAATCTCCTGCTATTGTTGTCTAAAAAGCACTTTAAAGTCTTTACCACTTGTTGTACATCTCATAATCAAGGAGCTTCACAAGGGTTTAGGGGTTCAGAAATTAGGGTGGGCTTGGGGGCACCAGCAGGGCGAGGAGAAGGCAGCTGGTGGAGGTGCCAAGTGATTTTCTCTCAAAATCCCAGCCCTGAGGGAGGAATTGTTCCCTGTGAGGGTGGTGAGGCCCTGGCACAGGGTGCCCAGAGAAGCTGTGGCTGCCCCTGGATCCCTGGAAGTGTCCAAGGCCAGTTGGACAGGACTTGGAGCAACCTGGGATAGTGGAAGGTGTCTCTGCCCATGGCAAGGGGTGGAACTGGATGAGCTTTAAGGTTCCTTCCTACCCAAACTATTCTGTGATTCTGGGATTAACCTGCGTCCAGTTCAGGCACTCAAATCAGCCTGGGGAAAAGGGGAAATCCCTGCTCTCTGCTCCCACCATGGCCCCTCCATCAAAACAAGCTCCAGAGCTCTCCCATCTCTGCTGGATGTGGATCAGGGAGGGATGCACCTGACCCCGGGGTGTTTTCCATGTTCAGACTCACACAGGCACAAGGAAAGACCTTCAAAATTGCTGGACTAAGGACCTGGTGTCCAAGGCTCCCTCCAGAGAAGGCGGGGGATGTGACTGCTGTGGAGATGTGGGAGGCATTCACTGGAGTCTGGGAGTCTGCAGGGAGAGCAAGCAGCTGGAAAACGGCCTGGCATTCCTGTCTGGGTGCTGTGCTTCTGGTGCTGCGTTTTAAGATCCATGGAACTACATACTGATCAATCTAGAGAACCAGTTTAAATTATCAGGTTATAGAAAGACAGAAATTTGTTTAAGCTGTAAGATCTCCAAGACAGGACTGTGTCCCACAGTGGTGTAAAATCCCTGTTAAACTACTGGGATGCAGAAGCAGACAAGTCTTTAGATACACAGGTGCTTCTTAAAGGGAAAAAAATTGAAGATAAGTATGTAAACAGATTTATATCGATTCTGGTTCTGGATATCCATCACTTGTAATTTTCTATAGGCAGGGGAGGTGCACCAGGGGAACTTCCTGCAATCACTTGCAATAAATCACTGCAAGATCAACTCAGCCTCATCTTTTTCCACCAAAATCTCCTAACAGCCACTCTTTCCAGTTTGGAGGGAGAAGGTATGAGCACAGTCCGTCTTTGGCATAACTTACACATTTCGATTTTCAATGTTTGGCAAAGTCAGGGCTCAGCTTAACCCTAGTGCAAAGCACCAGCTTGATTTCACTGTCACCCTCGGAGCTTCCAGCTGTCACTTTAATAAGGTCTGGATCTCAAACAGAGCACCTGGACACCCAATAACGTAATTAAACACCAATAAAATCATGTGGATCCTGCCCATCATTCCTGGCACAGATCAGGGTCTCCAGTGTCCCAAAGGAAACCCAGGAATAACCCAAACCGGGGTCTCACCAGCACCAAGGTGGGAGAGCAGAGGGGCAGCTGGCTTTCCACGAGCCATAGGCATCTATTAACAACCAGCTTTTTGGCTCCTCTAAGTGCACTCAGCCTGACTTGGTTTTATTGGCATCACCCATCTCCCAGTAAATGTGATAAGAGAGGCTGATTAGCCTTGGCCATCAGTCTGAGCTCGGGATGAGTCTCCAGCAGGGCTGTCTGAAGGCTCCTGACCACATGTGCTTTCCATGCCACACTTCCAGGCCCAGGAGGCTCTCATGAAGATTGTCCCTGGACCTCATTGTTTACTTTCAGGCCAGCATCACAATTAAGACCAATTTAGCTGCCCCTTCTTTTCCTTTTCTTTTTTTCACCCGGCTCAGTCTAAACATGCATCTCGAGAAAGAGACTTTTTTATTGCCAAGACAACACGTGATAAGGAAAGATCATCTGTCTGAGAGAAAATAACTTCTGTGGGCTTCAGAAAGTGGTCCCAGGGGTCTGATTCCAGCACAGGAACAGCCCCTGGAGAACATTAAGGAATTATAACCCTCACGATAAGGCACTTTTCTTTTATAGTCTTTTATTTCATAGCCATAGTCACAGCTCAAAGATAAGGGCAACATACATTTTGTTTAACTAGGCTCTTGTTCCTCGCTGTGGGGCTCAGAGTGAACTGGCATCCATCAAACTCTTTTGTGATTTACATGAATACCTGATTCTTCTGATAAGGGAAAGTGTAAGTCAACACAGTTCTGTTGTAATTGGGTGTTACCTGTTCAGATACTGAGCTGCTATCTCGGCATCAGCTCACAGCGAGCTCCACTTTACCTTTCCTTGCTAGGTGCACAGAGAATGTCTCCTGCTTCTTCCTTGGCCCCAGGTGGTGCAGGAAGCTGCCTGGGTCCTTTCAGTCTCGTGGAGGTGTCCACAGGATGCTGGGGATGCTAAAAGTCCATGAGCATTCAAACAGCGATGGGAAAAAATTACTGAAGAAAAATCCCCAGTTAAACCCCAAATCCCCATTTCAGGTTCAGCACAACCCTCAGCCCCTCTCTGTGTGTTCTACCAAAGGTGTGCTACCATATTCTTATTTTTTCAATATAATCATTTATCAACATTTCATGTTTATAGCATAAAATACATATTCCTGATGTTGGTACAATGGCAGCAATCTCTGGCCCTCGGCATAGCAGGACTTCTTTGCAGAATCTTTGTGGACGTTAGGGATATCGAGACAACTCAAAGCTTGAGAAGTTCACAGCCTAAAATCAAACCAAAAATGGATCCCAGTAAAGGATTAGATGACTTCCACAAAGCAGGACTTCTCAGAGGAGAGACTGTAGCTTCTGCCACCTTTAATTAGATGGCAGTGCCCCAGGAGAAAACTGCTTTCCTTCTAAAAGCACCTGGACTTCCATAATGAGCATGACTTGAAATGAGAAAACAAAGAAGGCAAGACCACAAACAGCCTGAATTTCCCACCTGAAGCCTCAGAGGGCCAGAGGATTGAAGAAATGAAATGTAAATCACTAACCAAAACCACTCATTTTGGATAAAGAATGACCCAGAGGCTGCCTAGTGTTTCCGCCTGACATCTTTAGGAGAGCTGAGCTCAGGAACCTGAAGTGGAAAACAGGGTGGAATTTGGCCAGGTTTTAACACCAGCCTGCCAGAATCCTGATCTCCCTGGCCTAAGTGACACAAAGCTGCAGGGACATCTCGGGAGCTGCTGGTGGAGCAGTCAGGAGACTTCATCCCAGTGAGATGCAGACTGGGAAGATCCTTACAGGGGTTGTGAAGGGATATTTGGATGCATCTCCCTCCCAAAAGTGAAAGAGAATTGGAGTGATTTGCCAGCTCCCAGCTGGGACGATACAGGAACATCCAAAAGTCTTTTATTAAATCAAATTATTCTCTTGATGCAGCAGCAATGAATGGGCTGCTCATGGCAGCTGTCCCCAAACCCCAGTGACATTCCACATGCTGATCCTTCAACGTAGATCTCCCCAAACACCAATGAAGTTCCACATGCTGATCCTACAGCACTGCCCATATGGGAGGAATTTTGTTTTCTGCCAGCAAACACCCAGGGCTGGATGAATGAGGCGAGAGGCAGGGCAGATGCAGCCTTTTTTCCCTGAAATGGAATCCAGGTCTTCAACGAGAGTCAGTCTCAAAGCCTGATCCCTCCTCTGCCTCCCCAAAAGCTTCTGCTCAATGCAAAACCTTGATGTTGCCTCCTAATTTGGGGTCATTCATCACCTAAAACATCATTGTGGCCACAGTATGGGTTGGGTGGGCTCTGCTTGGCAAGGGGAAATCATGGCTCTGTTGGCTTCAGGTGTTCTTGGAGACTGGGAATATTTGACATGGGGAAAGACCTGGAAAAATGCTCCAGCCTATGCAGTTGGGAAGGTTGTATTGTCTTGGGTTTATGAGTTTAAATGACTTTCTTGGCCACTGCCCTGTTGGAAAAGCAGGATTTTATAGTGGTCAGGGAAAGACAGAGAAAAGCAGATGTGTAGATACGTATTTATATAAAATGCTGACTGTACTTTTAGCATGGGAGAGCTCAGGTTTAAGAGGCAATTTCCTGGCTTAGTCTAATTCTCTCATTAGATGTTTTCCTTCACACTAAGTGAAATTCTGACTGAATTAAAGACCCGCTGTTCCTCTTATCTGCTGCTGCTGTTATCTAACTGCGAGGAAAGGCTGGGAGCAGAGACAGCCAGGGCTTGCCATTTTACAGCTCTCCTTCCCACTTTTCCCCTGGGCTTGCATCAAACACCAGGAAGAATTGTTAAAAACCAGCCTGTCGTGCTCAACACAGCCATACAAAAGGAAGAATAGTGGAAAAGCCACAAAATAGGTCGATTTCCTGAATATATATGTATTTTTTTTCCTAGGGGGATCTCCCAAAATCTCCTATAAACTCCAGTGAAATTGTCTCCCTGGAGCAGGAACATCCTTTCTGGTAACAGATCCAGGTCTAGTCACTTATGTGAGTCTCCAAGGGTGTCATAGAAAGGGAAAGAGCAAAAAACACCAACCCTGCTCATTATTTATTGTCACTGCTCCTTTTTGGGTCCCGAGCCAGGCTGGTCCAACCAGCAGGAGCCAAAACACCTCAGCCACATCCCTGGCTCCACCACTGACTCACCGCTTAGCCCTGGGCAAGTCCCTTCACTTATTTTCATAAAATCGTTTGGGTTGGAAGGGACTTTTTAAAGGTTTCACCTCTTTCTCCCCTTCAGCAAAGTCTCTGTCTTGATTAATGAGTTTGTCAGTTTTGAGGGAGCAGAATTTGTTGGTCCAATACCGAACACAACTCTTCAGCTCCTGTTTCCAGCTGATCCTCTTCACGCCACGGTGAGAGCAATGCTTGTGCCTCATCAGGGTAGCCCTTAATTAGAAATCTTTTATCCTCTGATTTTTCATTAGTGACTTGTCCCACTGTTATCCAGAGTTTTATCCAGGTTTCCTCCAAAATCCTCCTTTGTCCCAAGCCTCTTCCACACTCCATGTTTGAGTGTTCCAGGCTTTGCAGTGGAGTTGGCTCTGCCAAGATCTGCATTTCTCACTCAAGCCAGCTTTATCAGGGCTGCATTTCCACCGTGTGACGTGTCTGTTTCCTAAATTACCAACACAATTCCAGGCACAGAAGCGTTTGGAGCCCTTGAAACCAAATTAGCCACTCTCCATTTTGCTCACATGCAGGTTTTTTTATATTTATCCCTAATTCAGGGCTCTGGCAGCCAAACTCCTTGCAGTATCCTGCTGTCTCTGGCAACATCAAACAAAAAACACCCCCAAAAAGGGTTCTTTTTCACTGGACCTGGACATCCTTCCAAGAAGTCCCTGCTCCATGATCAGCTGGGAATTGCAGCAATCTTTAGAAGAGAAGGCTCTGGAGAAAGCTTAGAGTCTCTTCCAGTGCCTAAAGGAGCTCCAGGAGAGCTGGAGAGGGACTTGGGACAAGGGATGGAGTGACAGGGTAAGGGAGAATCCCTTGTCCCAGAGGGCAGGGAGTGATTGGATATTCTGCTTGTCCTCCCAGCTTTCTCCCTCACCTCCTGGCAAATTCTAAGTCTCCTGCTTTGATATTCTCCCCCTGGAAAACCTAGGAGAAATCTGCTTCCTCTGAGACTGTAGTGAAAAGGGATGTAGAGCATCCTGAAATGATGGCTCCAGGGTGGACATGCCTCTTCTCATTTGAAACAGAGATAGATCTGGCCCAATAATTCCACAAAAAAAATCTCAGTCTGAAAATCTTTAAAACACTGATCTGATCTAAAAAGAAACAGAAACCTGGAGTCAAAAAGCAGGTGGGTTTTATCAACTCTTTCATTATTTAATTTGGCTGGAATGTCCTTCTTTACTCTTAAGATGAATGAACCTTCTTGCTGACAGCAACTCCCTTACTTTTTGCTTTCAAACTTAAATTGAAGGGATTTTAGGGGATTTTCTGCTAGGAAAAAAATAAAACACCTTCCTCATCAGAAAGTGTGCTCACCTGTGGTCACAAAAAGCTCTGGAAAACCACAATAGCCTTCTGGGGAAGTTACACCATGTAGAGTAGAATCATAGAATGGGTTGGGCTGGAAAAGAGCTTCAAGAGCATCTTGTTCCAATCCCCTGCCATGGGCAGGGACACTTTGCACTAGACCAGGTTGCTCAGAACTCCATCCAAAATAGAGCTGAACACTTCCAGGGATGGGGCAGCCTCAGCCCAGGACACTTCTGGTGTCTCCTGCTCCAGGTTTGGATACCCAGTCCTTCAGGTGTCCAAATAAATTGGACAATTTTAGTGTTCCTGAGAGCATCCCTGCACCCACATCAGGGCTTGGACCTCTTTAAAGTTCTGAAGGATCAGATTTTGGGCACTTTGGTCAGTGACACTCAAGTTGGATCATCAGAAGCAATCCCTTAGTGACAGCTAAGCAGGGATAAACCTCTGCATTCCTGGAATTTCCTTAGTAAAATTCTTTTAAAGCAGGAAACATGTGGCTTAACCTCTAGGCAAATATCCTTCTAAGAACAGGTATGAGGGCTCAAAGTTCTTCATCCAGCATAAGCTGGAGATCTTCAGAACTTTCCTCAACACCCTTAGATTTTTTAATTAGAAAATAAAATTTGCATTTCTCCCAGTTCATCACATGGTCCTGAATAAAATATACAGCAGCCAGCTACATATTTTCTTTAGACAAGGCAATTGGAGCCTGGACTTTGCTTCTTCCCATCCTGTGGACTATGAAAGTTTTTTCATAAGCTTGAGCAATAACCTGTGCTCACTAGAAGCCACCTCCGCATCTCATGAGCTCTGCCAAGAGGATATGAAATTAATGAAGTTTAAATGGAGAGCTGCTCCCTCTTCCAGCCGTCTGATTCTTGCTTTTGGTTCAGTAAAACCCTGGTGGAGGCTCCTGATCTAATCACGGGAGCTTGCGCTTCGTGATCCAATTACTGCCAGGTCTCTGGATTTTTTTTTCCCTTTGATGAGAACATTTAAAGGTGTGAACTTCTCAAGGGCTGCCCTGACGACTGTCTCAGCCCTGAGATCCCATTTGGAAAAGGGAGGAATAAAATACTGTGATTTTCCACAGATTTGAACTTCTTCAGCCAGAATCTGTCTGTCCTGATACCCACTACTTATTTTTATTCTTACCTACAGGTCTCCACCCCTTTGCCAAGCCTGGCTTGAACCAATCAGTCAATGCAAATGTCATCTGGAGAAACGTGCAGCCAGCACACTCATATAGCCTCGTTTTTAAAAGGGAAGCTACAGACACAGAGATAACACCGAGACTCTTTCCCAGCAGAATTCTCCAGCCCAAATTTGCACGTTTACAAGGAGCAGTGGCCATAAACTAAATCACAAGAAGTTCCACCTCGACATGAGGAAGGAATTCTTTATCCAGAGGGAGGCAGAGCACTGGAACAGCTGCCCTGGGAGGGTGTGGAGTCTCCCTCTCTGGACAAGTTCCTGTGTCACCTACTCCAGGTGACCCTGCCCTGGTGGAGGGGGTGGATTGGATGATCTCCAGAGGTCCCTTCCAGCCCTAAAAATTCTGTGATTCTGCAAAAGCTGGGCTGAGAACTGATGATTTTGGTGCACTTCATGAGGGAGTGCAGGACATCTGCTCTGCAGGCTGATTTTCCAGCACTATTGCCCAAACATCACGTTGTACCCTCAGTCTTTCATGTCCCAAGGTTGCTGCAGTCACCAATCCCACCCTGTAGGGCCAGAGGCTCCCAGGGTCTGCCCTGTGAGATAACATCACCCCAGTGACTCCCAGAGCCTTTCTTGAGGTGCAGCTGCCCGCTGTTTGCTCATGTCCTGCATTGTCCCCAACCCTGATAACGCCTCTGGTCAAGGCTATCAACTCATCAGCCCCCCACGTTTGGCAGGGAGGACACCAAACCCTGATAGACTAATCCCTAATCCCATTCAGGAGCGTTTTGATCAATGGATAAACCTCTGTTTGTGCAGCTAAATCCCTCCCTGCCTTGTCTGCGGGCTGAGTGTTGGGATAAATGTCCTCAATGTCCCCTCTGGCTCGTGCCATCCCAGATCCTGACGACATGGAGAGCACATCGCAGTCAAGGATTAACCCTGTGGGGCTTTGTTACCTTTATTTGAGCAGAGGGACAGCTGAGGTCCCAAGAGAGGGGCAGTGTCCTCACCAAAATCCCAGGACAATTGAAAATCAAGCTGGGAATTCCCAAACCTTAAGGACATCCTTCTCCTCCAGCAGCACTGTGCCAAGTCGGGGTGTTTCTGTGTTGACAGCTGAACACAGAAACCTTGGCCAGAGACACTTCTCCATCTAAATTCCCGATATCTTTTGAAGACGTGACCATTTGCTAAGCTTTATTTACCCAGTAACCTTCTTACAGTCAATGGGGAGGAGATAAGGACATGTAGAGATCTTGATGAGATCAGGACTCATCTGACAGGACAAGAATAGAAGAAGAAAGAATAAAGAGTAAAAGTAAAAGCTCTTGATGATCCAGGCTCCAAAAGAGGCCAGATCTGAAAGGAAGAGCTCTCCCCTAAATAATTCTCTTCTATTTTTTTCACAAATGTCAATATAAGGCGTTTGGCCTCCAGCATGAAACCAGCAGCAGAGAGAAATAAATGAGAGAGGGGGAAAGAAAAACCAGAAAAAAAAGGATAAAAATAATGAAAAGCTCTATATATTTTCCTCTTTTTTTCCCCCAAACCTGAGAAATATGAAATTGGCCAAGAATTATGAAACAAAAACAAAAACAACCAAACCCCATGACCAGCAGAAGATGTTTTCACCACATGGTCAACCATTGGTGGTCAACTTTATACAAGGGAAGGAAGCAAAAAGCATTTTTTGGAAGGATCTGACCTGGAGGCCCAGCTGCACCCATTTCAGAGGCTTCCCGGTGATACCTGAATTATTGTCAGTAACTGGTGGAGAGGGACAAGCCTTGGAGGTGTCCAAGGAACTCCTGGATGTGGCACTGAGTGCTCTGGGCTGGGTGACAAGGTGGGGATCAGTCACAGGTTGGACTCAGTGATCCTGGAGGTCTTTTCCAACCCGAAGGATTCTTTGACTCCACCATTCTATGAAGTGAACTCATGGCATCTTAACTCACATCACCTCTGGTTTGGGGATGAAATCCCAAGGACAGACAAGAGGCAGGAAATGAGGCAAGGGCAGATAAAGACCAGAGATGTTCTTCACACAGCTAACCGCTGGGAAATGGAAGATTCTGGGGTGTCCTCAAAAAAACCTTGTGATTTATTCCAAATGGACATGAAATGTAGAAATCAAAGGACCACAGAACCATGAAATCATAGAATGGTTTGGGTTGGAAGCGACCTCAAAGATCAGCCAATTCCAACTCCTGCCATGGGCAGAAACCCCTTCTGCTATCCCAGGCTGCTCCAAGCCCTGTCCAGCCTGGTCTGCTTGGAGCAGGGAGCAAATCCTCTGTTTCCTGAAAGAGTTTCTTGCCTACAACCTCAAGGACAGGGACAATGTGACCCAGCTGTGATGCTGAGATTTGCCCAAAGAACAGGTGAGTACAAGAAATATCTGCAAGGGGTGATGATAGAAACAGGAATCTGATGCCAATGCGTGAGGAAAAAACATTGGAGACTTCTTAGTTAGCCTGGTATTTGTGGTGGAGATTTGTGGTTCTCATATTTTTAATTTTCAGTGTAAGAGGAAAAAGCAGAAGTAAAGAGTTAAACACAAACAGCCCTGATGGATTTTAGCTTTTTTTCCCCTTTATGTGTTTGGTTTTTGCTTACAACAATATAAAATGTAACAGCTTTTGCCCCTGCTGTGGTTTTCCCACTGCACACTGTGAACAGTCAAGGCTTTTTTACTGCACTAAGAAGGCTGAATTCTGAAAATGTTCTTTATTCTCTATATGAACCACCCTCCCCCAAAGCAAGAAGGAAAGAATTCAATTTTTTTCACCTATAATTAGTAAATCCCATCTGGATTCATACTCCCTTAATATTGTCTTTTCAAGAACAAAACTTGAATACTAAACGTAGCTGAAAATTGATAGAAATGTTTAAACTCCTTGCTTGCAACAGTTCAAGCCCAGCTTTTTATTGAATTTAAACAGCAGTTCATCCAGAAAGGTCTTAGAATTTTCTTAAAACAAGCTAACCAAACAAAACCAAAGCAAAAAGCCTAAATCAAAAGTAAAATTCAATTTTAAAAAACCCAAACATTAAAAAAAAAGAAAAAGAAAAAAGCCTTTGGAGCTTTGTCCAGCCAGAAACAAAAAAATTTTGAACCTTACAGTTGGCTGATTTTGTCTTTCTGCCTTTTCCAGAAGAAACAAAAATGATGATTTTGAGATTTTCCACTGAACCAAAAAAATGTCTTTCTTAATTAGTTCTATTTCTGCCATGTGTGGTTTCCTGGAGTGAATATTAGATGCTCGGTTTTCCCACAGTCTGGATTGAAAGGTGCTAAAAATGGTCCTTTTTTCACTGTCGGACAAAGACAGTAAATCAAAAGCAGGTATTTTGGGAAGGAGCCCTCCTGCGGTGCCTACAACCATTTCCCTGTGGTGGGTTGGGTATCTTCGGGTGTTAACAACTGGAATGTGCTCTGATGCCTCCAATGTCCTGCTGGAATTATAAAGAAATTTCACAGCTGCTGTGCCAAAAATTCATAATCCTGTGTAAAGGCAAGGGACTAAGTGCTCTGGGAGAGACAGGTCCTGTCCTGGATCTGCTGTCCCCCACAAGGCCTTTAATCCTCCTTTCCCTTGTCTTCGCAGATAATAAGATCCACCTACCCTGTAGTGCTGTTGGGAGGCTTAACGTGGTAATCTTTATAAAGTGCCCAGGGATTTTTGGAAAAGAGAAAATAAAAAGAAGAGAAGAAAAAAAGTAGATTCCAGCCTGATTCTGGTGTCACATGGCCAAGGAGTGACTCACAGGGAGCTACAGATGATCTGTAAGTTCCCTCCAACCCAATCCATTCAGTGATTTCCTGATTTTGTGACAAAGACAAGCTCAAGATCAGCTGTTTCTGTCCAAGTTATCACTGCAGAGCTCAGCAGCCATCCTTCATTCAGGCTCCTGGGTGCAGTGACATATTTTTCTCACACTGCAGTGACACATTTTCCCAGCCCATGGCAAGACCTGTCCCTCTGAGATATTTTTGATTTCTGTACTAAATCAAATCTGCTTTGTCCCTGGTGGGAAGGACAAGATGGAGCTGAGCCCGAGGTGCTGTGTTGTGCAAGTCAAAAGCCAAATTCTGGAGAAGGGAATGATCCAGGGAGACCTCAGAGCTCCTGCCAGTGCCTAAAGGGGCTCCAGGAGAGCTGGAGAGGGACTGGGGACAAGGGATGGAGGGACAGGACACAGGGAATGGCTTCCCACTGCCAGAGGGCAGGGAGAGATGGGATATTGGGAAGGAATTCTTCCCTGTGAGGGGGATGAGGCCCTGGCACAGGTTGCCCAGAGAAGCTGTGGCTGCCCCTGGATCCCTGGAAGTGTCCAAGGCCAGGCTGGACAGGGCTTGGAGCAACCTGGGATAGTGGAAGCTGTCCCTGCCATGGCAGGGAGTGGGACAGGATAATCTTAAAGCTCCCTTCCAACCCAAACCATTCCATGATTCCCTGATTCCATAAAACAGCCAGAACAGAATTCAAGACCAGAATTCTCCTGTCTCTGACAGGTTTGGTGGGATTTTTGTGCATTTTGACTAAAACCCTCCAAAATGCAACCCTTGGCCAGGATTCCACCTCCCTTACACTGCAAGCCCTGGGACTCTCATCATTCCTGACCTGTCCAGAGAATGAAAACTCAGAGGTGCATCTGTTGTCCAACAAGATACCACGGTTTATTAACAATATCTACACGGCATTAATGATCTAAGAACGAGAGCTAATTACACATAAATTTGGCAGCACACCTGAGTATTCTTTCCCTGTGTGCTGCACTGGAGTTTTGCCAGATGATGACAATGTATTTTCGTGATAAAACGAACTTTCATGTTATTGTGCCTTTTACAGTTACAACCTGTGGTGTATTTTACTGCCTTTCCCCATGGATGACAAAATGCCACTTTCACCCAGGGTTTTCCATCCTGGACAGCACTCCTGGAAGGTAGGTGTAAAGACGCAGGGTGAGTCCAAAATCCAAAGGCAGACTGAACTTCAGCAGATTTAAGGGATCATCTCTGGTAACACTGATGCATCAAAAATATTATACCAGAATTATTATTCGTTGCAAACCCAAAAGAGGAGAAGGAGCAAACTATTCCTGATAGTAGAAGGAAACTGTGATCTTTATTTGTGCAGCCATAAGAATCTCAGTGGCATAGTCTGAATTCCTGCTGCCCTGAGTGACACCAGGGAAGGCTGAAATGTTCACTTGGCTGGAGAACAGCAGTGCAAGGGGCATTTTGGTGGAATATTTCTGGAAAATTGGGTGGATCTTAATTAGGAAATGAAAAAAAATCCCATGAGTTTGCCTTCAGCTCCAGAAATTATTGTGCAGATGACACAGAAATTAAATGTAATCCAAAGGAACTCCAGCAGCACTTCATAGAAGCATGGAATTTCTGAGGTCGGAAAAGCTCTCTAAGATCACTGAGTCCAACCATTGTCCCAAAACTGCCAAGGCCACCTCTAAACCAAGTCCCAAAATTCCACATCCACACAGCTTTTAAATCCCTCCAGGAATGGGGACTCCACCACTGCCATGGACAGCTGGACAACCCTTTGGGTTCTCCTTTCCTTTGCAAAGCTGAGGCCAGGGGATGTGCGAGAGGCTGAGTGACCATCTGCTGGCCCCAGCCCAGTGTCAGAAAATTCATCTGTGACATATCTAGGAGTAGAGAGGAAGATTCCCAGAAATTGCCATCTTCCCGCAGTGTCCCTTGCTGGTGGATATTGTCAATCTCAGATCACAAATTCACCCTGCACCAGGAATTTTCTTCCTTGTTGGAAAAGACTAGACATTTTTTCACCCTTTTTTTAAGTTTTCCTTTATAAAATTGGCAGTATTTTGTGGTTTTTTTGACTGGCATCTTTTCCAAGGTCAAACCACCCTCCTGCATCGCCACTCTGTCCTGTCAGCGCTGCCAGCACATGAAACCCCCTGCTTGTCCTTTGCTCAGGTGAGTAATCCACATTTCACATGGATTTCGGCTTGGACGTTCAGTGCTTGGAATTTTTGGTGTGTGAAAAGCTATTTTTGCTTCGCGGTTTCACTTTTATGTGAAACTTACCTCTTTCTCTCTTTTTTTTTTTTTCTTTTGTCTCCAGAATAAGTGTATTAATTCAACCCAATCAGTGCAGAGAGAGCAACACTTTTTTCAGCCCAGAATGAACTCAGCCACGAAACCTCTGTCCTGACCCTGCATCTGCCACCACGGGACGAAGGATTTGGGTCCGGATTGCCTTTTTTCCGTCGCATCCAACCTCGGCGCTGCATCCCCCGGAGCGCTGCGCGATGCTCGGAGGGAGCGCAGGGGCATCGCCTCCGGGTCCAGCCCTTCCCTTCCCTTCCCTTCCCGGC
>VZRM01009159.1:107145-143165 GCA_013397955.1 Grantiella picta | reverse complement strand
CGCCACGCCAACATCGGTGAGCGCGGGGCTGGGACGCGGGAGGGATGGTTTCACCCCATTATCCCCCAAATTTTGGGGCACGCGCCCCTCTGTGTGCGGGAGGGAGGAATTTGGAGTGTCGGGGTCGTTGCTGTCGCAGTGGCGTCTCTGGCTGGAAAACACTGGGGTTCTTACTCTTGCTTATTCTGCAAAATCGCCGTTCCGAAATACCCTCACAGGCCGCAGTTTCCAAAAAAAGTAAATGAAATTTAGGGTAGGCCTGGAGCGGAAAGGAATTTTCCTCTGGAGTGAGGGCCTGCTGGCTCCTCAAATAACTCCGAGGGGATTTAGGGGCTGTGATGGGATGATTGTGGGGTGTGGACCATGATGTTCCATGGACACGCAGGCAGCCCCTTCCTGAGCTGGCTTTAGGTGTAAAACCGGGAGCATTAAGAAATCAAAGTTCGGGCCGTGAATCCCAGATCTTCCCTTTGGGCTGTTTTACGTTCTGGTCCTTTTTTAAAATTTTTTTTGAAAGGTCAGGCAGGCTATGAAAACGGAGAGCAAAGAGAAATTTGGAGCCGAGGTGGGAGAGATGATGGAGAAGGAGAAAAAGAAATGCATCCATATTTATTATGGCGCTTTTTGGGGAACTCAGGCACGTCTGAATAACACAACCCTGGTATTTCAGTGTCTCCTTACCCCAAAAACCTCAGCCCTGATCTCTTGTGCCGAGTCCAGTCTCAGAGCCGTTCATTTCATTAAATTCCTCTGGTTCCTGCAACCAAAAATTGGTCCTAATGGCCTTAAATATTGTTTTTATATTGAGTGGGGTGGAAGAGGGATAAAAGAGGGGAGAAATGTGGACACATCTTTGCATCACAGTTTCATAAACCCTTTTTCCCTTCCCTCCTCCTCTCCAGGAAGGTATTTCTGTCGGCTTTGGGGTCGGGATTAACAAAGAAAACACCTCAAATTTGTCTGCAGATCTGTTTTATGATTGTGTTCTCTGACCTGAATTTTGGAGGGTGATTTTTCCATCGTGTCCAGCAGGATTTGCGTTGTCTTTAGCATTATTTTAAGATGTTAAAAGACAAAAAATTGGGCGTCGGTGAAGTCTTGGCCTTGCCAATGTCCTGCGGTTTTCTTTGGGTGCTGAGAAATTTCTTAAAATGAGGAACAGATTAAGGATAAAATTTTAGCCAATCAGGCAGTGTTTTTTGGGAAGCCATGAAAAGGTCGAAAATAGAGAGAAAAATCAGGACGAATGAAACAATCAATTATTAATTGAATATCAATAAGCATATATTAATATTTGTGTTTTACCATGGTGCAATCTCTTCCTTGGAGAAAAAAAAAAATCACATTTTTGCAGTGGTTTCAAAAGGGCTCTTAATAACAAAAATAGCCTAAACCCAAAATAATGCAAATGAAGAATTGCAGTTGCAAAAACACCCATAAGGTTTTAAAGAGCGTGGGGATTTGGGAGGTTTTGAGCCTGGTGGTTTGTGCTGCAGCTCCGCATTTTGATGGTAAAAAATGAGTTTTAAAATAGCGCTGGGAAGAAGGGATGAGTTGAGCAAGCCCAGAAAACGGTTTTTAGTGAAGCAGGAAGGATTCGGGTCCTGACTCGGGTGCGGATCCTCGGCAGCGCGGCAGAACCCGCGGGATTCATTAGCACGGCGCTAATTACGCCTCTGCCTTGGATATGGAAAAGCGCTTGGATTTTAAACCAAAAGTGCTTGGCTTTTGGTGGGAAAAAACCCAAACAAACAAACAAACAAAAGAACCACCAAAACCCAACAAACCACCTAAGAGTTGGCGAGTTTTGAAACCGGGATTGAAACGGATTTTTGGAAGGCAGCTCCTCCGGGAAGGAGTTTAAGGTCCAGCCTGCCCCATTCCCTCTCCTCCCCGCTGCCGGGTCCTTGAAGCCGAATGATGCTTTGGGCATCGAGAGGGTTGTGTGAAGCATGTAAATGCTGGCTGGGGGGTCGGAACCAGCTGGGAAAAGGGTTTTATTGTAATGATTTTAATGGTAAAAAAACCCCTGAGAAACTGAAGGCACTGAAAGATGTAGTGGGGGGACACCGTTGTGGATTGCTCCCATCACAGACCCTTTAATCCCACATCCGAACCTGGCCAGCACCTGAGAAAGCCCTGGCACGGTGGAGCTGGCTCTCTCTTAGCCTTTTCTTAGGGCTAAAAATAATTTTATTCTCTGCACAGCGCAGAATCTCAAGGTGGAAACGCAATCTTTTTAAATCAAATGGTATTTGCAGCGCTCTCATTTTCTCTTCCCAGAGAACCACCACCTTCGGGTAGTGCTAAATGCAGAGCACCCCTGCGGCCATCAGAATTTTAATTATTAGCATTTTTTATTAAGAAAGGTCAATTCTAGGCAGGTATTGCTGGATATGCAGGCATGGATTCGCAGTCTATGCAATTGGGCATGACTTTTTCCTCCTGTTTTATAGAAATATATCCCTGTAGCCATAAAGCAACACGCATGGAAGATTAGTGAAAATGTATTCGAAGAAAATAACACTAAAAGAGATACAAATCTTCTTGTTTTTCCCCAAATTGAGGAATTTTGGCTTAGGTTAAACAGTGGTATAAAGCACTGCGAAGGATGGGTGGGTAGAACACACGGGGCCATTTGAAAAACTCCCTGGTGTGAGTTCAAAATGCCAAATTTGGGCTTTTCAGGGTAAGTTTGGTGACTGATTTCATTACCTTGAAGAGCAGGATCAGACCCTGTGGTCGAGGCAGTGAACTTGCCCCAGGCATTGCCTGGGATGGAGTTACTGTGAATTCCCGACTTAATGAGGCATGAAAAGGACCAGCTGCAGAATACCCTCTCAAAAGACTTCCCCGCCAGCACCAAAAATCTCTCGAAATCGCTCCCAAAATTAGCCTGGACGGGCAGTTTGGCTCTTCCCCCTTCCCCAGGCAGAGGGGAGCAGGGATAGAGGATCCGAGCGCATCCAGCCCACAGCCCCTCGCCGCCTCCTGGATCTTTCCAGGCTGGGGATGGCGGGTCACATCCCAGACTGTCATCCCCGTTCCCTTTTATTTCCCTCCCAGCGGGGATTTTGCTTTTGCTGTGGCATCGCGGAGGTTGCTGTAGTTGGGAATAAATCAGGGCGAGGGCTGTGGGCATTCCTGGTGGGTGCTTTTTGGGTTTTTGGCGGGTTTTTGGGTTTTTTTTTTGCCATATCGAAGTCAGGGCTCCTCAAACAGGCGCTGCTGGAACACAGCAACAGCATCTGGGAAGATCAAAGCCTGGAGCAGACGCTGGGTTGGAAAATGTCTCTTCTGCCGCTGGTGGGGGGAGAGATTGGGAATCAGATCTTAAGCTTTCCCATAGGGATGCTAAGAGATCTGCCCTGCCGCATCCCGGGGCTGACATTTCCAGTGATTCACTGGCATTTGTTACAATCCTCCGCCCTACAAGCAGCCCCTGACCTTCCCCACGCACCGAAGGACGAGGCGGCTGGTCCCTGTGGGGTGGCAGGCAGTGCGGGGAACCCAGCACCTCTCCTGTCCCCGATCCTGGAGGGATGGGGCTGTAGGACGGAGGGATGGGGCTGTAGGACAGAGAGATGTGAGTGTAGGATGGCGGGAAAGGCTGTGGGACAACGGGAAAGGACTATGGGACAGCGGGAAAGGCTGTGGGACAACGGGAAAAGCTGTGGGACAGCGGGAAGGGATTGTGGAACAGTGAGAAAAGGCTGTGGGACAGCGGGAAAGGACTATGGGACAAGGGGAAAGCCTGTGGGACAACGGGAAAGGGCTGTGGGACAGCGAGAAAAGGCTGTGGGACAGCGGGAAAGGACTATGGGACAACGGGAAAGGCTGTGGGACAGCGGGAAGGGCGTGTGGGAGAGCAGGAAAGGACTGTAGGACAGCGGGAAGGGACTGTAGGACGTGTCTGCATTTTCCGCAGGACTCTCCATCCCCCGTTTCGCAAGCGGCCGCATTTCTCACCTCAGCCCCGCCGGCGGCGAAGGTTGGCCCAGGGCTTTGTTGCCCCCCTCGGGTTTCAATCCACCTTCTGCTGTCCCTCCTAATTTAATTGTCACCCGTCAGTCTGGGATTTGGGATGAAACCCACAGAATCGGGGTTTCTAATCTCTGAGCAAGATCAAGCTTGAACACACAAGTGTTTATTCCCTTCTCCCCAGCTCCCAAGCAGAAAAATTTAAATTGCAAATAAAGCAACGATAGTAATAAAAATAACACCGTAACGGGCCCTCTGTCACCCTTATTAATAATTCAATTTCTTAATTAAAAATTGCACCGTACTACCAAATACGAGACCTTACGTTTCATAGAAAAGCCATGGGGTAATATTTAATACATTATAAATGTTCACAAATTTTTGTAGAGCAGTAAAACTTAAGGCAGGGGATGGTGGTACTTAATCTAAGACTTTATTAAACCAGGATTAATTATTTTTCACCCATCCATGCACATTTCTTTATCCCTGTAACAATAACAGCAATACTTTTTTTTTAAGAGACAGCCTAGATTTTGCTCTCTCCATATTTTTTGCCACCAGTTTTAGAGGAAAGAAGCAAAATTCTTGGAAACAGATGAATGTTTATCAGGCAGCGTATTCTAAAGGAAACCAGGCCCAATCCTGATGCCCCTGCGCTCTTCTGATGATAGGAAAACCTTGGCTTGGCCAGCAGAAAAAGGCTCCCCAAAACTGGTTCTCCCAAATGCAGAGGGGTATTTGAAATGGGCAAATCATCTCGCTCTGGAAATTTAAGGGCGCAGGGAAAAAAACACCAACAAAGCACCAAAGAGCAAATAAAATCCCAAACTGGGTGAAAAAGTGGCATTTTATGTGCCTGAAGTTCGGCAGCCTGTTGTTTCTGGGGGAGGTTTTTCGCAGGGGCTGTTAAAACAGAGGTGGAAAAATGGAATTTTAAGGAAAATTCAATTTAAAAAAGTTGATAGTGCTGTCCCAAAACCTTCAGAGGTTTTGTTTCTCATGTGCACAAGGCTCTGGGCTGAAACTTTTGCTCCTTGAGCTCCGCAGAGCTTTGCAAGTCTAGGAAAAAAAGGAATGCGAATATAATATATCAACTTTGAGAGGTTTGATTCCCAAATTCACACATCAGCCCAGCATGCCCTTCCCTCCCTGCAATTTCCTTATTGAAAAGGAGGTACATAAATGGGATATTTGGGGATCTCCCCCTGCTCGGTGATGCTCCCAGGGGTTCAAGAGGTAGAGAAAGCTGAAAATCTTGGGTCCTTCAAGGCTTTTGCAACTCAGTTATAAAGAACTTAACCAAGTGTCTATTTCCCATTTGGGGCTCATTGCTGCCTGTTAAACCAGGTGGGAATTTACCTCAAGAGCTCAGTCCGTAGGCTTAGAAAAGAAAGTTTTGCTCATGCTGGGAAGGAAAGGCAGAAATGCAGATTTTTGCTGCGCCAGCTCTGCGTTTCGGGGACGTGGGATCCCGAAAAAGGTGATTACACTGCCAAAACTGCTTGGTTGTAATGGCCAGGTTGAGTTGTTACAAGCCTGAGTTGCTTTGGCGTGGGGAATGTGCGTAATTATGCCTGCAGGATTGCAAAAGGGGAGATGGGAATATCTGGAAATGCCAAATATTCACCTTGTCGGCGGGTCGGAATCCGCGCTGCCGTCTGGCAGGAAGGTGTCAATTCGCCTTTGGTGTGCGAGTGTGAAACGCTGCTTAAATAACCAGGGAAGCAGGTGAGAATTTGCTCTGACCTCCCAAATTAACCCAAATTATAGAAGCAAATTTCATTATGAGGCTGGATTGAGTTTTTTTCCCCGATTTTAAGAAAAACTTTGGGTCCCCTTTGTGGGACAAAACCCTCGCAGCTGTCTGCAGTCACGTCCCACGTTACGGCAAAATATGAAAACCTCTCCTCCCTTTCCAAGCCTTCCCCACACGGTCGGTCACGGTGACCGGGCTTGAGCTGTAAATACATCTGTAATGACAAATTAAACCCAATTATCTGCCAGGCCTGAGCACTGAGGTCTTTCCACACGCGGCCGCTTGCACGCGCATGACAGTCCTCGAAAATGATTCCATCAGCGTTGGCACGAGTGGCATTAAAGGCTCTTTTGAAAATCCCCATGTTTTCAAATCTATTCCAAAAATGATAGCATTTTTTTTCCCCCCGTTTTTTCCAGGAGCTCTTTGCTGCAGCATTTTGCAGTTGAGTTTGCAGCATTCCCCGCGCTCTTTTAAACGCTCGCGGCGCTCGGCGGCGATTTCTTTTCCAATATGATAAGCTCGGGCTGGATTTTCTCATCCCCCAAAAAAAGAACTGGCGGGTGCTGGGTCTGCTCCAAAAGAAGAGTTGGGCAGAGATTTTCCAAGTTGGATGCAGATCTGACCCCGACATCAGCGATGAAATGTTTCAGCTTTTGGGTTTTGGCAAGACCTAGATTTCAAAGCCAAATTTGGGGCAGCGTCAACTGGAAGAGAAAATAATTTTTTCTTTTCCAAGAAGTGCCCAGTGATTAATTTTTTTCTCAATTATTTGCTGGCACAGAGGGGTCTTTTTGCTTAATGAGGTGGATACCTAAATGTAGGATGAAGTCTTTGCTTGGGGGCAGCAAAGTTGGGTCTTTCCAATGTCTTTTTGCTTTCTCTTTCTAAGGCCAGACCTGTCCAGGTTACAGGATCAGCCATCCTCTAAAAACCAGATTCCCTACGGACTGTGACAAAAGAAAACCAACCTCAAAAATACCCACATTCTTTGCTCAGAGCTGAAGCCATCCCTGTTTTAAAGCACAGGGAGGTTCACTGGGAGCTGGTGCAGGATCAGGCTCGTGCAAATAGATTCCATAAGGAAGAAACTCAGCCCACTGCAAGTGACATGGGAATTTACATGTTTTCTCAGGGAGGTGAAGCCCCAAAATCCAGTGGGACCTTCCTTGTTTTCTGGAAAAGGGGCTACTTGGTTTCTGTGCTGCAGCATGAAGGAATTTAGTGGTGTTCTTTAAATTATTTTTAGTCACCTCTAAAGCTTGTGAGACCCTTATCGGAGCCAGCTGGGCTTCAACTGCTCACACCAGCCTTGGGAGAGATTCAGAAATTCATTTTGTTTGTGAAAGAGGGAAAAAAATACTCCTGGAAAGCCAAAAAATAATAATTTTTCCAGCAGAGGTGGGGTGAGGGCAGCCGGATGAGGGATCCCCCAGGGCTGATCTCCCGTCTCCACCAGGGACTGGTACTGGATTGCTTCTGAATCTGGGATAACAAAACTGCTGCCTGGAAATGCTTCCTCCTAATCCCTGGGAATTAAGTTGGTGTCTGCCGGGGGAGCAGTTCAGGAGAGGTCCTGTGGTGGGACGCTGCTCCCTGCTCCTGCTGTTCTTCCCAGAGCTCAGCCCTCTTCCGCTGGGCGATGCTTCCAGAGTGGTGGATTTACAGGGAGCTGGGACGGGGCTGAGTTACTTTTGTCATCATCCTAAAAGGTTAAAACCCAAATTTGGGGGCAGAGATGAAGCAGCAGGGGAGAAGGAGACCACACCAGTCCCTCGGAGCAGCATTTTGCCAATTCTTTCTGGTTTTTCCACATGGAGCTCTCTGTGTCTGTAATACTTAAACAAATTCCAGGTTGTCCTCTGACCTCGAGGGCCTCCTTTGGTTCTGCAAACATCTCCAGACAGTTCAGGAGACATCTCCCTCTTGCTGGATTCTCGGCTGTCCACCCCAGGCTGTCGCCAGCCGTCGTGTTGCCAGCTTTGGTGCACCTCAATTTTCCTTCAAGCTCCAGCTTCCGGAGTCCTGTTATCGCACGTCAGGCTCTGCTCTTTCAGAAAGGGAAAGAACAGCTTTCCTGGACAAGGGAGAGGCTGGAAAACCCTGATTCCTTCATGCTGAAATTCTAGACGAGGCAAAAAAAAAAAAAAAAAAAAAAAAAGCCAACGTGATATTTATTATTTAAACTCCTATGAGTTTCCAAGCCAGACTCTTGGATTTGCAAGCCAGTGACGCACCATTATTCAACATTCAGGGCTCGCAGTTCTGGAGCTGTAAAAAAAAATCAGCGAGGCCCTGAGCCCCAGACATCAGGACTCCTCTGAATGACGTTTGGTCCCAGATGTCTGAGATTATTTTGGGAGGGGAGTGCTGCCCCAGGGGCTGCCTGCCCCGGGGAATGGCTGCTGGGAAGGACTCTGAGCTGGGACATGCCTGGGTGGTGTGGAGCATGAGAGGGGCAGATGATTTGGGGTGGGAAAGTCTCTTCCTCACACTCCCCTGGGCTGGGATGATGCTCTGGATCCTGGGCAGGACTTTTCCCATGTTCATTTCTTCGTTACTTCCCTGGGACAGATCAGCGATGTTGTAATTTATCCTGATCCTCTGGATGTGAAAATCTGGTACTGAGGGTCTTTCCACTTCCCAAAACAAGTAGGACCACAAGCAGGAGGGTGAAATCCCCTCGCACCTCCTTCCCTTCGCCTCGAGCCACAGAAAGGTCTCACTCTTGCCTGCTCTTTTCCCAAACCCACATCCCAGCCAGGCTCTGCCACCTCCCTCCACACAAATCAATAACAACGGGTGAGCAGGTTAATTATAATCACAGAATAAACGCCGCGGTCTCAAAGTTCACCCAACTTCAGTAGCGTTTCAAAACGAGCGGATGGCGCCAAGAAACTTTCATTGATTCCTCTGGGGCAGGTGTGGGAGTTTGAACCTGTCCCCAGGCTGATCTTGATTCCAGCCCGACTCAATTTTCCTCCTTATCTCGACTTTCGCCTATCTTATAATGCCTGTTATTTTAGATAAAAAGTCCAATCAATTGAGTTAGAAAAACTGCAAGTTATATGTGGCCCTGATAAGTTCGGTACCTGCCGTTTTATTGGCCTGGGCTGCGAAGTGACCTTTGCAGATGCTTTATCATTCCCTCCTCCCTCCCTACCCGGGGGCTGAGTTGACTTAACGTCCAGAATAACTAATAAAAGAGGAAAAGAGAAGGGCCAGGGGTTAGACAAACTCACTGTCCCCTCTAATGTGATGAGCCGTAGTAAACACCTTTTTGTTTGTCCCTGGCTGGAGTCCCGCGGGGAGGCAAGGATCTGGCCGGGCTTGTGCTGGTGTAGTTCCTCCAAGCTGGATTTATCAGTGGAACAACTCTGAATTGGAGGCAGAGCTTTTTTGTCCAAATCAGTGAAATTAGAAGAAAACAGGGACAGAGGTTTGGATATGTCCTTATCGGTCAGTGAGGGATTGGACATGTGGAGCCATCCTACATATTCTATATATTCCCACACAGGGTATAGACATGTTTTATACTTATAAAGTGAGTTTTTAAAAAATATATCACATATTTTTTTAAGTATAAAGTGAATTTTTAAAAATATATGTGTGTGTGTTATATTTGTGCAGATATATGTAAATATATATTCACACACCATTCTATATAGCTAAGTTCTATATAGTCATAGAAAAATAATAATTTTAACAGCAAAACCAGAAAGAGTCGATTGGAAATGATCCCTAGCTTGCTACCATGGCATTCTTAAGGACATCCCAGTCATCCCTGTCTATGGAAGAGGGGCTGGAACTAAATGATCTTGAAGATCCCTTCCAACCCAAACCATTCTGTGATTCTGTGACATGCTATGCATATATATACAAATACATATGTTTATACATATAACACACACAAATATAATAAAAATAATACAACTGATTGTATTCCAGGAAGAAAGATGTTGCCTGTTTGCTTTGGATAAATGTCTGGCCTTCTGATCTGCACCAGTCTGGGGAGAAAAACACCCCAATCTTTGAGTTTCTGGAGCTGTAGGATTGTAGAAATGCATGTTGGAAGATTCCTATCAGGACAACCACCTCAGCAGTGGCTGAGGGCATGTGAATGAGGCTTGGGAATGCCCAAGGATGGACATTCACCCATCTCCCAATGAAAACTCAACAGATCATAATCTTCAGTCATTGGTGAAGAATCATCTTTGGGTTGTTCTGTCCAGGACAGGCAGGAGTTGGACTCAATGATCCCTGTGAATCTCTTCCAACTGAGAATATTCTGTCATTCTGTGATACTTGTCAGCCCCTGGCATGGCCCAAGCACAAACCATCTCAGCCTGAGCCCAGCATCTCCAGGTGAAGCTCCTGGGTGCAAACACTCTAGACTGGGGTCTCAGAACATCTGAACATGGCCAGACTCTGCTGGCTGGGCTTAGGGTTGGGTTTCACCAGTTTCCCAGTAACTGACCCCAGCTGACCAGTTACGCCGTAGCCATAAGGCCAATTCCCATGGCTCAGCCATGCAGCAGCAGCTTGGCAGCACCCCAGAGCACACCTGCTTGTGGTCCCCATGTGCAGCAGGAATGGCTGCACATGATCCATTATCCGTGCCCAACTCAGAAACAGCTGCCCAGGTGGGATCATGGCATTGTAAATCCCAAGCTTTCCTAATCTCACACATTTTTTCCCCACTGTCCCTTCCCTGAGGCCATTAAAGAAAAGTCTCCTGACAGGCACATCCACTTGGAGATGGGCCATATTTCAAGGGAGGCAAGGCTGTGGCTTCTTTTCCTTTGTCAAAAGAGAAAAAGAACATTTCCAGGTGCCTCCTGCCAAGCAGACCCCAGGCTGTGGCCGACCCCATCTTGCCTATTCCCTGGGCTCTCCCTGCTAATCTGAGATTTGTTAAAAAATATTTGGACAGTCGATAAGCGGAGGAATCTCCTGTTTATCAGAGGAGCCTCAGATATTTACAAGTGTAAGAACTGCAAGGAGGAGTAAGGAAGGGGAGGTCACCTCGGTGGGTGGGAGTTCACTCAGGCACAGCTTGACAGTCAGCAGAAGCTGCTGTTGGACACCAGGTCACTCTCAAAGAGGTGGCCATGCTCCCACCCAAAACCCTCAGGGATGTCTGCATTCCTGTCTCCTGTGCACCTTTGGGATGTGGGACGTTGTCCTTCTGTGTGGGTGTGGGGACTGTCCTTCTGCTCAGCTCTGGGATAACCACGGGGCTGGATGATTTGTGGTCTGGTGGTTTTGGTGTGTTGGAGAGCTGTCAGTGCTTCTCCAAGGCTGGCCAGTCCCTCAGGAGCATCTCCTACCTCTTCCCAAAACAGTTTGTTTAGATCTGATTTAGAGGAATCCAGCCCTTTTTCACCCACTCTTCTCCCATCCATTTCTTGCCTCCATATCTGTGACCGTGGCCTTTCAAAGTTGTCCTCTTTCCCCTCTCCAGTGCCACTCCTTGTCACGGGGAAAGGACAGTGCCACCACAAGATGAAAAGCCTTCCTCAAGGGACTCCTATTGCAGAGCCAAGCCTGAACTCAAAGCCAAGCCCAGAATTTGCCCAACCTTCCCTTCATGGCCTTCTCTGCACATGGTCTCAGCTGGTCCTTTGGCTGCTTCCACCTCCACCGTCCTTCAAAGTGCAGAAAACATATCCATGAAGGAAAGGAGTATTCCTGGCTGCTGGCAGTGGTGTGTGCCACAGACCTTGGCTTGCTGCAGGCAGAGCAGGGAGTGCTGCTGGGGAGGGACAAAATGTTCCCTTTGCCTTGATGGGAAACATTTGGCCTGGGAAGGGTTGCAGAGGAACAGTCTCGCCGTGGTGTTCCACAAAGTCGGGGAAAAACAGATTTCTTTGCCTTCTGGAAAGCCAGACTGGAGGGTGAATGTTTCCTTAGCAATAAGAAGAGTCTTTATGTTTTCAGAGGGAAAGCTGTTTGGTCCAGGCAGCCAGCTGGGTACACAGCCATCTTCTCAGCCATAGATGTGTCAGATAAACCCCAAAACTTTCTGGGACGGCATCAAGACATTTCTGTGAGGCTGCACAATGATGCTTTTTGCTCAAAACCGTATTTCTGGCTAAGTGTGGGGAATTCACCCGGCTCCCCACTTCCTGCAGATCCTCAATCACACAGGTGATGCCTTCTCTTAATCCAAACCAGGGGAGAGCAGGGAGCCACATTCCCACAGCACCCAGACCAGTGATGTCCTGCTCTCCCTGTGTTTAGATCCCATTTGTCTCTAAAACAGTAGGACCCTGGGTGAATTTCCCCCAAATTCTGTCAGAGAGGAAACAGGAAGAGGGACCAGAGGGGGAAAAGCCAGTGAACAGAACCTGCTTTTACAGAAACACCCTTGGATCCTTTAGCTCCATCCTTGCTTTCTGATCCCAGCCTGTGTGCCAAGCTGGTGATGTCCTCATGGATAGAGAAAAAGCTCACTGACAGCTTTCCTTTGGCTACAGACCTCTGCCATGCATTAATTCAGGCTTTTTAAATTTTCAGTTACTCCCTACCCCTTCCTCTTTTGTCTCTCTTTTTTTTTTTTTCCTGCTACTTTCGTTTCCAGTTCAGTTCTTCTCTGCCATGGTCCTGGACTGACCAACCAGAACTTTTAGCTGCTGTGATCTGACCAAAAACCTTTTGGTGGGCTTTTCCCCTTGAAACTTCAGCTTCTGGAATCGTGCAATTCATGGGAACACCTCAACCCATTCCAAAAAATTAAAAAATGTGACTTTCATCTCCTCTAGCTGAACCAAAATGTTGGTTTAAAGGACCCCAAAAGACTCAAAGAGTTGGAAGGATTTCCAAATTGTCACTTTTTAATGGAAACTATTTTGGAATTTGGGACAAAGCAGCTGGGGAATGGTAAATCCTGTTTCCCCTGTTGTGGCTGTCCCTTGAAGCAGAAGGTGAGGGTGTCCTGGGTGGGATTCCAGGGTGTCCTTTGCCTCAGCTGTGAATGCCCCTGAGAGTCCATTTGGGATTTGTGTATACACAGGATCGTGGCTCTCACCTCTTATCATAACAAATTGTTTTAGGAAACTGCTTCTCTGCTGGGAAAACTCCTCTCAGGCTCTGTTTAGAGCCTCTAAGTGGCCTGGCTGTGTTTGAAGGACAGGTTCTCCTTTGCTGAGTTGCTTCATTGGGTTGAGAAGACACTTCTGCAGGGGGAATTGTTGATATCAAATATCTTTCCAGCTGTAAACAAAACTCCAGTGCTATATTAATGGAAGTCTCTTTCCATCCAGAGGGGCTGAAGGCAGGAGGGGGCTGGAGGGAAGTAGAAGACAATCTCGTTTCTCATGCAGGAGGGTCTGACCCAAACCAGGCTAGGAAAGGCTCTTTGTCCCCTTCCACAGGCTGGCTTGGGAATAGAAATTTATAACCTGGATGCTGGCTCTGAACTGAAGGATTCAAAAGCATTCCTTTTTTTGTTATCATTCTTTTGGATCCTGATCTGTCAGGTTTATGTGTTCAAGATAATTTCTCCAAGGTGAACTGATTTAATCCCAGAATCCCAGAATGATTTAGGTTGGAAGGGATCTTAAAGCTCAACCATTTCCATGGGCAGGGACACCTCCCTCCAGAGCAAGCTGCTCCAAGCCCTATCCAAGCTGGCCTTGAACACTTCCAGAAATGAGTTGCTGAAGAAAAGCCAAAGGTCTGGACCTAGGAGTGGATGAACCACCAGGCTGGCAGAGTTGGGGTTTGCAGAGATCGTGGGAAGACCCAAAGCAGTCACTTCAAGCCCTGGGCAAGCTCCCTCTGACCCCACCTGACTTGCTGCAAGGGGATTTTCAGCTCTCCTGTTTGGGAAGGCGAAATTCCTCCGGCTTTGGGAGGGCCACATCCTTGGTCAGAGGTGCTGTCATGACCTAGCCCTGCTGGGAAAGGTGCCTGGAGGTGTGGGCTGGCTGGGGGAACTCTGATCTGCTTTCCTGTTGATCCCAGCACAGGCCAACCCCAGGGGATGTGAAGGACCCCTCCCAATGGCCAAGTGTCACCAAGGGCCACACCCAAGAATTCTTTTTTCCCTAGCAGACCCAATGCCCCACTTAGGAGCTGCTCCTGGCTCCCTGGGGACTGGATGTCCCATTGTGGAAAGTATTCCTGACATGAGCGCACTCAAGGCCTCACCCAAGATTAGGAGGCTGTTGTGCAACACACAAGTGACATTTCCTGCCCTGGGGACCTTGCAGTGCTCATAAACTGTAGATGTGAGGGGAAAAAAATCTCTTTTTACACGGCAAGCTGATGACCAGGACAGGGATGGGACAGAATCTATCCTCTCCACTGGTCATTCAGCGAGATTTCATGATCTGCTTTCACATGAGAAGCTCCTTCGTTGACTAAAGGCAGAGGTTTATGAAGAATTAAGGATTAGTCAACACCAGGGACCCAGCCCATAAAAAGCACTGAATGATCCCAAGATACAAGATAAGGGCTCTGCAAAGGCTCATGGGGAAGCTGAACATTCAAAGAGGAAGATGAGGCCACTCAGCACACACGAGGCTCCCCCAGCCTTGCGCCGATGTCCTTCTCAGCCTGATCAGCAAATCCTTTCTCAACCCTGTCCCAGTGCTGGCTGCACCTGGCTTCGGGAGAGGGAGTAAATCTTTCCAGCAGAAAGGCCATTACAGAGGTCACCGGATGGACCCATAAATCTCCATTATCAGGCAGCGGCTCCTGTGCCACAGAACGGAAATTATTGCCCTGAGTGTGACTGGGGGAGCCTTTCCTTCCCCCCGCATTGTTCAGAGCCCTCCGGGAGCCGCTCGGGCCATTTGCTGCCTGAATAAACGTTTCCTTCCCCGGCTGAAAAGTACAAGGAATAAGTGTCAGGGGAACTCATAATGCCAGGATTTAGAGCTCCAGCCCCGAGCCAGAAGCCAAGAAAACACTTCGCTGCTTTTTCCTGGGGAGTCTCCTTAATCCCCATTATTAATAATAGTGACAAATTAAACAATTAGTGCACTTGAAGCCCGGTGACCTCCCTGCCCAATATAGCTCAGCCTGATGGTGGATCCTGGCTCCTGTGGGCTCTGAGCCCTGGGAACATTTGGGTTTCCTGGGTCTGGAACATCAAACTGCACGGGCTGCAGCTCTTCAGGTCACACTTTTGCATTATTTTGTAGATCTTCAGGGTTTTTAAAAGCAAGGGGCCTGTGTGGCCAGAAATACAGCTCAGAAAGCTCCCCCCAGCAACTTAATCCTTGAGTTCAGTGATGCTGTGAAATTATATATATAAAGTTGTATAGCTATAATAACTATTATATATATAATTTATTCCAGAAAGAAATCCAGTCCCTTGTTTCCCACTCCCTTAGGGCCCAAACACCCTTTGTTCAATAAATGAAAGGCACCAAGCCCACATCATCTTCTCTAAGCCAACATCCAGCAGTGCCCAAGACACCTCCTTTGCCATCCCAAAGCATACTTTGAAGCAGGTGAGGCTATTTCTCCTCCAGGTGATATCTCCTGAGGTCAAGGAGCTCTCCGTGCTCTGACAGGGCTGCAGGAATGTTTTTAATGAGGCTGCACTCCGCAGATGTCATCTGACTCAGCACTGGGTGGTGCCCCGAGGGGACACACCCCTGTGATATGGGCTGTGATTAGGGAGAGCCACCCATGGCGTGGAGCCTCGGTGTCCCCGGGGAACAAAGTCTGTCCCTTCTCAAGCACCAGTGATTCCTGTTTATGAATGTTCACAAGGATCACCTTTGCCTGCAGCTGACAGGGGGAAGTCTCACAAATACTATTGCTACGGAAGCAGAAGGGGACTTTTGGAAACTTCAACCAGTGAAAGTTTGGATGAGGCTTGGAGCAACCTGGGATAGCTTAAGGTGTCTGCCCATGGCAGGGGTTGGGATGAGATGGGCTTTAAGGTCTCCTCCAACCCAAACCATTCTGTGATTCTGTGAAAGTCCCTCAAGAGAGATGTTTCAATCCGAATCCCGTGGAAAATGGAAAAAAAAACCAAAACTCAACCCAAAAGCACCAAAGAAATAGGGAAGAATATCAGACAAATGCAGATGGAAAAGGAGAGCAGGTCTCAAGGCAGGTTTGCACTCATCTTTTGGGTGTCGATGAGAAACCAACAGTGGAAATAATGCGGCATTGGAGCTGGGTGTCCCTCTCTTGGAAAAATAACACTCAACATTTGGCAGTAAATTTGTTTATTGCCAGAAAAAAAGGAGATTTACATTTTTCTAAAACCAGAAATATATGCATACTCTACATTTTTTGAGGGACCTTCTTATTCAAGAGCTAGTCCAATTCCACATTTCCAAGGGTCTGTTAGGAATTTCCTCCTTTTTCTTTGATTATATTTTGTTCTCCTGGTGGAAAAATCTCCAAGAAAGATTGTATTTTGTAATTAGTCACAGGCACAACTTGAATCACTCCAGTTTAACTGATGCCTTTTGATTACCTGTGCTCTGCTGAATTCTCCCTGCATTATGTCCACAACTCTGAATTATTTTCAAAGAAGAAGGGATTTTTTCCTCAGGACAAAAATTACTGTGAAAATACTTTGGCTTTTTCTTTGGAAAGTGATAATCAAAAACCTTAACAACTTCTTCTAAGGTGAAAAAAAAAAATTAGTGAAATGTTTTCCTTTCTTGAGATTTTTCAAGGAAAACATTTCTTTCCTGACCAGCTGTTCCAATCCCTTCTCTTTTCAAAGGAAGTTTATTTGATCTAGATTTTGGCTGTGATTCAATTGTCATTTTATGGGGGAAAGTGAGGGTTATGGTATCACTGAACCCATGGGGATAAAAATCACCTGGAGGGATTCCCATCTTTTTGAAAGTACCAGAATTGCTCCAGGGTAATGAGATTTTCCTAGACTGCTGAGAAGATACTGAATTCCTGCTTTTCTGGCTCCAGAGCTGCTTGGGCACAATAAATTACTGCTTCCTACCATTTCCTCATCAGCACACGGTGTAATCTCCTGCCATTTTTAGCCTGATTTTCTAAGGAGAATTAGGCTCACGTGAATATTTTTCTCTGTCTCTGTTTACTGGCGCCACTTCATTAATTTTTTTTGTCCTTTGGCTGCTTCATGGTTATGCAGTTTCCTGCAGATTTTCCAAAAATAGTCAGGGGAAAAGAGAAAATAAGGCCATGTCTGAACATAACCCTTGCTAGACATCAGAGAATCCACTTGGGATTGAGACACAGCTCAGCAAGAAGCCAAATTTTGTTGGTTTGCTCCTTGGGGAGCAATTGTCTTCCAGCAGGAAGCTGAGATTCTTGTGTAAAAAGCAGGTGGACAAGGAAAAAATATAGTGAAGTTCTTGGCTTTTGGAAGGTTTTGTATGGAATAGGGAGTGACCTGTGTCTTTCCAAAGGATGATGATGCAGTCGAGCTGTGTTGTGCTGACCTTTGCACCTCCTGGTCCTGCCACATTCAGAGGGACTGGACTGACCCAGGGAAGTTCATAGAATCATGGTTTGGGTGGGAAGAGACCTGAAAGTTCATCCCATTCCATCCCCTGCCATGGGCAGGGACACCTTCCACTATCCCAGGTTGCTCCAAGCCCTGTCCAGCCTGGTCTTGGACACTTTCAGGGATCCAGGGGCAGCCACAGCTTCTCTGGGCAACCTGTGCCAGGGCCTCCCCACCCTCACAGGGAAGAATTTCTTTTTAACATCTAATCTAACCCTACCCTCTGTCAGATTAAACCCATTCCCCCTTTTCCTATCACTCCATGCCCAATTGTCCTCCCCCTCACATCCCAGCTGCAGCTGAGCCCCAGTGCAGGAGGTACCAGGAAGGCAGTGGGTGAACGCACTGAGCCCTGGAGTGTGGCATTGAGCACGATGGAGATTTCCATCAAAAGCTGAGCCTCTGACATGCATAAATTCCCAACTATTTCTGTTATCTATTAGGACGAGCTGGGGTTAGAACCATGGAATGGTTTGGGTTGAAAGGGACCTTAAAGACCATCCATTTCCAACCTCCTTCCATAGGAAGGGAACCTTCATGTTGTACATGTGGATTGCTGTGACCCAGGAGATGTTTCCCAGCAGAGAACAGGGTGAAGGCTCATAAACATCCTCCCCCTTGGCTCTCTGCAGCCATTCTCCCTGGCAGAGGGGCTGGGTGAGGAGCATTCCCATGGGCAGCAGGGTGCATGGAATGGCTTTCCTTGCCCAGCTGACATGCAGCTGCCTGATCTCTGGGCAGTTGAGCTCTGTGGGGTTTGTGTTTATCTGTGGTACAGGAATCTGCCTTGATTGTAAACAGGGCTGTTTGCCTGCCCTGATCTGCTTGCCCTGGCTACGGCCAATCTCGAAAAATGGATGAAGTCAGAGCAGAAGGGAAAGTTTTCTATTCCTGTCTCCTGGTATCCAAGGGAAAGCAGTTCCTCTTCCCAATAATCCTGGAGAGGCTTCCTTGGGGAAGGAAGAGCTGTTTCTTGCAACCTATAAAATCTGAATGTTTATGATTTCTTGAGATATCCCTGCTGGGCTAAACTAAGAAGCAGAGCAGCAATCAAAGGTATGGCTACCTAATTAACCGAGTCTTTTCTTTTCTCTCCCATCCTGGCAGCAGAATTTTTTGACGACTATTCCGAGGGGCGAGAATGTGTCAACTGTGGGGCCATGTCCACCCCGCTGTGGAGGAGGGACGGCACGGGGCACTACCTCTGCAACGCCTGCGGGCTCTACCACAAGATGAACGGCATCAACCGGCCCCTGTTCAAACCCCAGAGGAGGCTGGTAAGTTCAGATCACACACCCGGGGTGAGGAGGAGGCAAAGAGACCTCGGCCAGATGGAGATGCCACGGGTGTTTCAACTCCATCTGCCCAGCTGAGGTCCATATTTTCAAAACAAGACAGATTTTCTCATGCTTGGGACACTCCCAGACCTTGTAGTGTTCAGAGCAGTTTTCCAGACACTCAGACAGGCAGTGGAAGGGCTGGAGGACACAGGGTGATATTGGGATTTGTGGCCTTTGCTTCAGGATCCCTGCAGGCAGATTAGGAAAAAAAGCAACTCTTTCCATTTCCAGCACAGTACCAGTCCATCTCCTCTTACCCGCAGGGGTCTCTGGTCACTGCTGGGTGACCCCCTCACGGCATGGGGACTTTTCTGGATACCTTTTTTTGGATACTCTGCTCCCAAAAGTAGAGTTGGGTGAACTGAAGCCCTACTGTGGGGCAGGTCAGGGCATCCCAGAGCTGTGGGATCAGGGTGGGGTACGTACAAGGAACCTGGGTGACAGGAAAGGATTGTTCAGCCTGGAAAAGACAAGGCTTTGGGGTGACCTAATTGAAGCTTTCCTGAAGGGAGTTTACAGGAAAGATGGAGAGACACTATTTACAAGAGTGACAGGACAAGGGGGAATGGCTTCAAACTGGCAGAGAGCAGGTTTAGAGTGGATATTAGGAAGAAATTCTAAATCAGGGTGTGGAGGCCCTGGCACAGGGTGCCCAGAGAAGCCCTGGATCCCTGGGAGTGTCCAAGGCCAGGCTGGATGGGACTTGGAGTCATCTTAGTCATCTGGGGTAGTGGAAGGTGTGCTTGCAGGGGTGAAACGAGATGATCTTTAAAGGTCCCTTCCAATCCAAGCCATTCCATGATTCTGTGTTGATAATCTGCTGCTCCCTGCATGTTTTGGTGAGGGGTTTTGGGAAGGTCTCTGTGTCCCCAATGACATCAGCCGTCATGACAGGCTGAGAAATCTGGGACTGTTCAAGCTGGAGAAGAGATTTTGTGGAGACCTCACAGCCCCTCCCAGTATCTGAAGGGTCCTACAAGAAAACCATGATGCTTCATCAGGAACTGGAGTGACAGGAAAGGAGCAATGGGTACAAATTGAAAGAGGGGAAATCTAGGTTAGATATTAGGTAGAAGGTGTTACTGTGAGGGTGGTGAGACACTGGAATAAGTTGCCCAGGGAGGTTGTGGACGCCCCAACCCTGAGAGTGTTTAAAACCAGGCTGAAAAAGACCTTGAGCAACCAGGTCTAGTGAAGGTGTCCCTGCCCATGGCAGGGGTGTGGAACATAGATGAGCTTTAAAACCCTTCTAACCCCTTAAAATGCTATGATTCTACAACATTCTATGAATCCGTACCATTCTACAATCACGAACCCAAGCTAAAAGCAGCCACCCCCGAGAGCCAGGTTTTCTCGCTCCCTGTTTTCCACGAGGCTCCATCCCCACCCTGCCCTGACCTTTGCATCGCTCAGCCCTGGCTGTGTCCAAGCCCTGCTGTCCCCTGCGAGTGTCAAATTGTCACCGGCAGGGCCAGCAGCCACAGGCACCCAGCGCCCTCTTGTGAAAAGCCTTTCCAGACTCCGACTGATCCAGGCAGGATCTCACCCAGCTTCCCTCGACCTTCCCTCTCTCATTTACTGGCTTCGAAGGCCTGAGCTATTAAAGATGATGGGAAGAGTTAGGGAGGTGTGGAGGATGTGTTTTTTTCTTCCTCCACCTCCCACTCTGCTTCCCAGCTCGAAACTTGTATTTTGTATGGCTTCAAGCCTGTTGCTTTCTCCTGTGACTTTCTGAGCCTGGCTAAACCAGTTCACCCAGGAAGGGAACTTCAGCTCTCTTCCTTGCACTAATTCATTAGAGAGAATTCCTATTAACTATCCCTCTTTATTAAGAGGAGGAAAATGCTGCTGGAAGCGTCTCTTTTTTAATCTTCCCCTCGAGCTCCATGAGCAACATAGCACAAAACCAGCAGGGAATATGTAACATTTATGGCACTGATAACATCTTCTTGGGATAGCCATGATGCCTGGAAGGTGAAGAGCTTGGGAGCTGGAAAAGGCAGGTTAGCCTGAGATCCAGACACCTTAGTGTAGCTGTGCACACATCCAGGAGGTCTCTAAGCTGCCACTAGACCTGCTGGAGATCTGGGGCTCTGTTCAGGTGATGTGGGATTCTGGAGAAAAGGAGGCTCAGGGGGAGCCTTCTGGCTCTGCACAATTCCCTGACAGGAGGGGACAGCCCTGGGAACAGGGGACAGAATGAGAGGACAGAACCTCAAGCTGTGCCAAGGAAGGTTCAGGTTGGACATCAGGAAAAATATCTTCACTGAAACGTCTGGTTGACGAGGTGGGGATTGGTCACAGGTTGGACTTGGTGATCTTGGAGGTCTTTTCCAACCTTTATGATTCTATTTCACGTCTCTGACACCATCTGAGATGCATCAGGACAGCTGAGACCTCCTGGAGTCAGAGGAAAGGCAAAGAGGGGCAGAAAGAGGCAGTCGGACAACTGCAAAAGTGTGAGAAGAGAGAAAAAAACCAGTGAAATAAGATGGGCAAGAGGAGAGGGAGCCCTGAGGCGTGCAGGAGCGAGCTGGTTGGGATCTGGGGCTCTGCAGGGGAGGGCAGTGAGGCAGGGCTGATGTGTTTCCTTGCTCTGTCCTCCCCACAGTCAGCATCGCGCCGTGTTGGACTCTCCTGCGCCAACTGCCACACGACGACCACCACGCTGTGGCGCAGGAACGCCGAGGGGGAGCCTGTCTGCAATGCCTGCGGCCTCTACATGAAGCTCCACGGGGTAAATCCTCGCTCTGGGAAGGTGTCCATGGCACCACGCTGGGGGTTGGGCTCTTTGCACACCTCTGCTCTCCCAGAGCTGTTTTTCCTGCTGTCCTTTTGGAGTTTAGTCCCCCTCAAGGTTACGCCGTGTTTGTACCTGCAAGGGGTGTGCATGCTGGGCGTTTTTCACATGTTAATTAAGTTCCCTCTGCAAATATGTCTTAAAACCTAGTAAAACCAGGCCCAGATTCTTCCCATATAAATTTAGGCACTTCGGCAAAAAAGCCGAGCCAGAAGCATCAAGAAGGGCTGAGCTCCACCACACAAGGTGTCAGATCCCAGATAAGGCTTGGCTGTGGAGTTGTCAGGGACTGAGAGGTGGCTTTTCTTGTCCCTTCCTGCCAGTGATGGCTTCATGTATTGATGTCATGCCTGATATATACCTGGAAGAGTCCTGCTGGAGTCCAAGGCACAGCAGGACTTCAGGATGTAAATCTCCAATACGTAATTGCTCTATATTTTGTATTTTTTGTTGGAGCAGTTTGTGCCTGACTATAGATGTTCTCAAGTGATGTCCAGCGCTTGAGAGTAGATGAAAGAATATTCAGGAGAGAAATGTCAAAGCTGGAAGTTAAGGTGGATGAGAGGAAGTTCACCTAACCCAAAGAGTCTTCCTAAAAGTCCCAGTGTCTTTCTGACCAGCTCAGTGGGATAAGCTCCTAAGGGAGGTCTCCCCACATAGGTTTGGTACATTTCCAAAAAGCAGGTATAAGCCAGACAGATGTTTCTTCTCCGAGTTAAACAGGGAAGTCAATCAGATGAGCTGTTGATCCCTTCTGGCATTAAAACACTCAGTACTGTGGTGTGAACTTTCTTCCTGTTCCCATCTGGAGGCACATCTTGAATATCTCTTCATCAGGGAATTTGGGCTACATCTTGTCGCTGCTTTCAATTAAGCCAGCTCAACCACAAGCTAGAACTGGAATCATGTTCAGGATGACCTTAAAGACTTTCAGAAACCAATCTGTTTTTCTATTTGGATCCCCAGGTTCCAAGGCCTTTAGCCATGAGAAAAGAGGGAATTCAGACAAGGAAACGCAAGCCTAAGAACCTTAACAAAACAAAGGCACCAGCAGGTAAGTGTTGAATGAAGGAATTTATTTTATTATGTGTATTTGTGCATGCACCTGTGTTTCTGACCACAGTGCCCTCTGAATTAGAGATCTAAAACCAGGCAGAATCTCCAAAAAATGTGGCATGTTTAAATACCTGAATATCCTTCCCACTATTTTTAAATTTATTTTTACCACACTAACTTCCGGGTGGGTGGGCACAGCTCTGTGCTGAAAGGCCTTTGGAAAGAGCCTGTTTTACCCTCTGATTTCTCCCAGGCCCATCGAGCAGCGAGAGTCTTACCCCGACCACCAGCTCCACCACCAGCAGCAGCAGCAGCACCACGACCACCGAGGAAATGCGCCCCATCAAAACAGAACCTGGGCTCTCATCTCACTACGGGCACCCCAGCCCTGTTTCTCAGGTACTGAGGGGAGTGCTGGCAGTGGGAAAAAAGATGGGAAGTAGGATGGAAAATGTGGGGAGAACATCCTCAAAACCCTGCTTAGGTGCTTATATTGAAGTACCTGAAGGGAGATTGCAGGAAAGCTGGAGAAAGACCATTTACAAGGGCTTGGAGTGACAGGACAAGGGGGAATGTCTTCAAACTGACAGAGAGCAGATTTAGATTGGATATTGGGAAGAAATTCTTTCCTGTGAGGGTGGGGAGGCCCTGGCAGAGGTTGCCCAGAGAAGCTGTGGCTGCTCCTGGATCCCTGGAAGTGTCCAAGGCCAGGTTGGACAGGGCTTGGAGCAACCTGGGATGATGGAAGGTGTCCCTGCCCATGGCAGGGGGTGGAACAAGTTGAACTTTAAGGTCTCTTCAAACCCAAATCATTCTATGATTCTGTGTTTCTCGAATTAGAAGGAAAAAGAGAGAGGAGCAAAGAACCTGTCCAAAATATCTGCAGCAAATTTGCCCTGCAGCAAATCCAGACACATTTTTACAACAGCACCAGTCCACATTGAAGGGATTTACATGGTCCTCCAAAGTCTGAGGTTCTGCTCATGGTATTCTCCTTTCCCCACAGGCATTCTCAGTCTCTGCCATGTCCGGACATGGATCATCCATTCACCCTGCGATCTCAGCTCTGAAGCTTTCCCCGCAGGCTTACCAGTCAGCCATGAGCCAATCTCCCCAAACCAGCTCCAAACAGGACTCCTGGAACAGCCTGGTGCTGGCTGAGAACCACGGGGACATCATAACTGCATAACCTGGCCCTTTGGGATGAACTCCAGGCTGATCTGCTCGAGAGATGAAGAAGATGCCATGTAATCATCAAGTCAACGTTGTCTCCCACCTCCCCTGCTCCTCTGCCTTCTCTCCCCATGTGAGATGTTCCAGCAAAGAGGTAAAGAGAACTTATCCGAGGTGTAGGGGAGCTCTTATGAAATGAACAGAGAAGACTCAGATCTCAAAGTAACTCAAGGATTTGAAGCCTTTTTTCCCCACTTTAAATGATCCTCTCTATTTGATTGTCATCACCTTCTGTGGAACAGTCAGAAACACAGAGATGGACACAGTTCTTGAGTTTTATTTAACAATATCTGGCATTTAAGACTCAGACAATGGTGGAGCAGAGACACTTCTTCTGTCACCACCCATTCTTTTCCTGAACAGAAGAAAATGCCACTGTCTTCTCATTACCCAAATTCAGTGATCTTCCACCAAATGGAGCCAGCTCCAGGACAGTTTGCTGAACAGACTTCACTAGAGATTCTTTAGTGGCTTTAGTGGATTTGATATGATGTAGGGCAGAGAAAAAAAGAGACACCTTCCCTTCCTCCTCGGCTCACACGTGTAGAGCATTATCTTAATTTTCCTAGATGGTCTGGAAAGCTCATGAATGTCCGTATTTAATAGTAACTCCTTTCCTATTTATCACTACGAAATCATGGGACTGTGTTTCCAAAAGGTTGTTGGCTGAGCCTGGAGTAGCTCTGTCCAAAGTCAAAGGGGGATTTTGGAAGAAGGAACCTTCTGGAAGCAGGTAGATGAGACCCACGTTGGTCATCAAATCCTGGAGGAAATGGCTGGGCTCTTCCCTGATGGATAGCGACAAGCCAGGCTTAGAGATGATTCAAGAGCACAGCAAGTGAAGGATGCTCTTCTAACATTGCTGTGCCATTGCTTTTCAGACAGATAATTTAATTATTTTGCCTATTTTCATGTTGGTTTGGATGCCACTGGTGAAATCTGACTGTCACATATTTTTGGCTGTACTGTGAGTGCCCACTTTCCCCCTAACAGCTGGCTCATGACCATTACCCATATCTAACCCTTCAGGATTTCACTTTTTGCAACAAGCAGTGGCTTCAGCCCCTACTGGAGGTGGCAGGGGCTGTTTTTTTACCAAGCATGTGCACAGACTTGCTTGCCTGCAAGAGAAGCATAACTCCATTAATCAAGACTCATCCGTTTTTGCCCATAAGGCTCTCACCTATCAGGGAATCCTAGAAAATGGAGTTGGAAGAGATGCTAAGAGCTCACTGACTCATTCCCTTTTCCCAGAGGGATCAGTCTTGTCGAACCCAGCCCTGACTGCTCTGTCTCTGCCTTAACAAACTTGAACTCCAGCACTGCAGATGCCACAGCTCCCCTGGGCAGTCTTAGTGCTTCACCAGATGATTCCCATGACGTTGCATCAACATTTCCAAGGAAAGACAGCTTTGCCTGTCCACACAGAGAATTTCTGGGAGACCTCATCCTGCAAGATTCTTCACTCTTGTTTCTGTCTGCTCCCAAGCTCTGCTACCCTTCTTGCCTTCCCAGCTCCTCTCTTTTCCTCCCTGCATCCAGAACTCAAGTACAGAACTACAAAGTGAAAAATCTCTAGGGGGGATTGTGCATCCCTCCCAAATGTGCCACCCTCTGCCTCCCACTGCTCAACATTCCCACAAGGAGTGTTTTGCCACGCAAACACTAAGGCACATGGCTTGGTGAAGAGGAGAGCCATGGACAGGTTTGAAGCAAATGAATGGCATTGTGTTGTCTTTGTTTGAGTTCACCCTTTTCCTCCCGGTGGTGTAAAAACTTCTCTAAGGAGAAGGATTCAACTGGACTGGTTGTGACTGGAGAGTCTTAGACCCTCCCATGCTCCCCATTCTCTCCACAGCTCAGATTCGCGGGGTTTTGGAGGGGTGACAGTGCCTCCACATTCCCTAGGGAAAAACACCATGGCAATGATACCATGGGAATGGCTGGATGGTGTTTGCACCAGTTCCCACTCTGTCTTGCAGAGCTAATGCAGAGTTTAGCCTCATTAGTGCTAATTACAGATGAGGGAAAGACATTCATGAAACATGAATAAAAATAAATGAAATGCTGTGATTCTGTTCAGATGCACTAGGCTGCAGAGAAGAGGCCAGAAATAGTACTGAAAAATACGAATTTGAGGTGAAAACACAAAGGTGTTTCTCCATTGGCAAGAACATCTTTAGCCAAACTCCTCCTTGCAGTAAATCCCTTTGTAAATTGCAGTTGAGCTCTCCTGGCATCTGGCTGTGAATTCCTGGCCACAACACAGCAGCCTGCACCACAAAATGCCTCTTGGCTCATGCCAACTTTTGAGATATCCAGAACTACCCTGGAAAGCCCAAAAGGGAGTGGAGCCTCCTGGAGAGGAGCTGAAGTCCAGAGCAACCACACCTCCCACTTCTCTTTCCATCTGGAGGCTCACAGTGGCTCTGTCCACCTTCCCTTATTGCTGTGCTCCTCCTCCTTCCCCCTAAGCCAAATTCCCTGGTGGAATTTTTCTCCTGCCCTTCAAACACGTTCAGAGGTGACACAAATGACTCTGCTTAAAATGTCAGAGGGAAAAATCCCTGCAGAACATAAGTCTGGCTTATGGCCCCTTGATAGAGATTTGTAAACTGGTTTTTAGCCTTCCTCAAAGCCTTGAAAACAATTCTTGAAGTGGAGTAAGGAGCATTTACAAGTCCCTGGTAACAGAACAAGAAATCTGCTTTCAAAAGGTAAAGTTCTGAGGGCTGTGAGGACAATTTTAGGAGTAGAAAACAAATCTTTAGGGGTAGAAATTAGCTCTTTTGTCCCCCATTTTGCACCAGACGCAGAAGTTCAGATACACCTGGTTCTGTGGTTCTTTTCAATCACCCAAAACTGTTGTAGAGCTGCTGTTGGTCCAGGAGCATTTGTCTTCTCCAGACCAGCGTTGATACCAAGATGGTGAGAGACTGATCTCTCACCATCAGCATTATTATTCTGCAGCAGCATTATTTCAGGTGGGGTGCAAACACACCATTATCGATGGGTCCCCTTCTTCAGAGCTTCTAACCATCAAATTACAGAATAATTTAAATCAGATGGGATGAGATCACATTTCTCAGGGCCCTGTTCAGGCAACTTTTGAATATTCCCAAGGATGGAAATATTTTTCCAAGAATCATTGGCAAATTAATTGCTCAGGCTTGGGGATTCCCATGTAATGAGTCACTGTGGAAGGCTGAACGTTGTCTCCAAACCCAGGAATCACTCAGAGCCACGTCTTCCAGGTAGGAGCTGGGATGGCCAATGCAGGATGGCAAACTCCCGAAGTGACAGATGAAGGGACACTCACAGGAGAAGAGGATTAAAGTGCCATCACTTTCAGGACACTCAGCTCCTTCCAGCAGGAGAGGGCACCTAAAAACTTCCAGATTCTACCCGAGCTCTGCTTTCCTGCCCGTGACAGGGGAGGCATTTAGAGCCTGCTTTGGTAATGATACAATTATTAGAGACCCATTAAGGCAAAGTAATTGTTGGTTTTATTATGGGTTTTATTATTGCTTTTATTGCTGGGGAACCTAGTGAGGTCCTCAGCACGTCCTACACAAATACAGGATCTAGAACTATCCCTTCCCTGAGAAGCAAGAGGGAAGAGCCCCCTCCTGCAAAACACCTCAGCATGTATAAAAATACATTTGTGGGATTTGTTCCCCTCAAGATCATCCCTAATCATGAAAATTTTGATGCTGAAGGGTTTGCAGCACAAGGTCTGGTCAAACCAGACCTTGGCAATGGCTCAGTGGCCACCAAAGTTGAGATGGGCAGATGAGAACCAGGACAGGGAGCCAAGAAAGGTCATTTAACCACTTCTAAATGTCTTTGTTCTTTGTGGAAGTGCAATATCTTGATTCACTTCAGTTATTCTTTGCAACTTGATCAGAACAGATCCATAGATCGCTTGCAATCTTATGGGCTTGATGGAGAGGGTGCAATCAGGAAGAGCTCAGGAATATTGCAAGGGAGCTTTAAAACCAATCAACAACTCTCAATGTAACACTGAAGCTGTGACTATGTCAGGAGTGTTGTTTCGTTTTGCCTTTTTTTCTTCTCCCCATGCATGAAGTCTGAAGCTTCCCAAGTCATCTGGGAAGGTCTCATGGAAAGAGACACTTATTTGTAAGGGGGAGAGGGGAAACCAACCAACTGAACAAGCTGTAATTATTTAAAGATGTAAAAAAATATCTATTATGAAGTAGTATGGCTACCAATCCATGTAACTTCTACACCTTTAGAACTAATGGAAATAAAACAATGATAATAAAACCAGAAGCTTTCTGCTTGACTCTGTCTACCCTCATGGGCTTCTTGGAGAGGGCTGGGGGTAAATGATGAAATATTGAAAACATATGAAATGGTGTAACGGGTTCTGTCCCAGGGAGTTCAAAATGACAGAATTTCAGAGTAATTTTAAGTCAGAAGGGATGAGATCAGTTTTTTCAGGGCCCTGTTAAGTTTTGAATATTCCCAGGATAGAAATCCCACCACCTCTCTGGATTCCTGTTCCAGTGGTTGACCACCCTCATGGTGGAAATGCTTTTCCAAATCATAGAGTGTTAAGGGTTGGAAGGGACCTTAAAGCTCATCTAGTCCCAACCCCTGCCACAGGCAGGGACACCTTCCACTAGACCAGGTTGCTCAAGGCCTTTTTCAGCCTGGCCTTTGACACTTCCAGGAATGGGGTAACCACAACCACCCTGGCCAGCCTGCCCCTGTGTCTCACCACCCTCAAAGTTAATAATTTCTTCCTAATATCTAATCTGAATTTCCCCTCCTTCAACTTGCACCCATTACTCCTTGTCCTACATAAATTTCCTATATAACTAAGACTAGATTATTTATGAAAGACAAAATCTTTGGTAAATCAATTGCCTAGAGCTGGGGACTTCCAAGCAATGAGTCACTGCAGGAGACTAAACGTTGTCTCCAAGCCCCAGAGCCACACAGAGCCCCTTCCCATACGTAGGATTTGGGGTAACAGCCAACACAGTATGACAAACCCAGAGCTGATAGACCCAGCAATGGAGCAACTCAAAGCCAGGTTGGACAGGGCTTGGAGCAGCCTGGTCTAGTAGAAGGTGTCCCTGCTCGTGGCAGGGGAGTGGAACTGGATGATCTTTAAGGTTCCTTCCACCCCAAACCATTCTGTGACTATGATTTTAATACAAAAGAGGAAAAGTCCCAATACTGGTGACATTGTGAACATAGCAGAGAGGAGAAAAGCCCATAGGGGCATTTAAAAACCATCATGACTTACCTTTTCGGTCCTCTCACTAAATTTTACTTAATAGGCCTAATTCAGCCTGAAAGTTTCCAGCTGAACTCACAGGCAACACCCTCAAGTCCAAATCAGGCTGCCAGCAAGAGCTGTGCCCGTACAGGGGGTGGAGCTGGCTGAGCACAACCCTCCTTTAAGCACCCAATCACCCTTCCAGGCTGCCCAATTTCCCTCCCGGCCCAACTAGTTCCGACAGACAGGTAAAACTGGTAGAGTGAGCGAGGCCACACCTGAAACCTGCCCCTTCCTCCCCCAACAGCCAACTGGGGAGCTCCCCTGCCATTTGGGGGGAGGATCTTCTTCCCTTAGAAAAGGAGGTGGGTGGGAGGTATTTAGCTGCAGGAGATCCTGTTAGGGTGGGTGGAGGTGCTGTGGGAGGTGATTGGGGGCTAGAGGAAGGACTGTGGAGTTATGGAAGAGTAGAAGAGAGGCAGTGAAGTAGGGGGAAGGCTGCCTAGCGTGCTCCCCAAATGGATGTGCAGGGTGGGATGCAGGAATGTAGGGATTGGCAGTGTGTGTAGTGGGTGCCTTCGCTGCCACAGGGAGATGTGGGTGGAATGGAGTGGGAACTCAGTGTCTGTCTTTTCAGGATGGCTGCAAATTGATGCTTGGCTGAGTGTGAGAAGATGGGGAGCTCTGCACCCCCTGACTGCCCTTGGAGGGCAGAGTGTTTTGGATGAGACTGAAGTGGGTCTGGAGTAAAAAGGTGAAGGAGGTACATGAAGAGAAGGGAATCAGAGACAGCAAATACTGCTTTTTTCATGTCCTGGGGAACAGGGCAGCCTTCCCTCTTGAGGAGGAGTGTTACTCTGCTGTCACATAAGCTGCAGCAGTGTGAGCATTAGCACCTTGCAAAGCTCCCAGCACTTCCAGTGTCTCACGAGGAGCCTGTGGAGAGCTGACTGAGCAGCAGTCAAAGCTCTGCAGGTGATGAACTTCCCTGGGGTGTGAGCTCTGGGCTGTTCCACCCTTCCTAGGGCTCAATCGCTCAATCTGTGCTGCCTGACATGAAGCCAGTGCCTGGAGACTCCTTGGATGACCTGAGCCAAGCTGTTTCCAGGGATCCAAACTGCTGCTGGTGCCTTTGGCAGCAGTAGCGTCTCTTTAGCTGTGTCTTGATCAACATAATATGCAGATTTTTTGGGTGAAACTGGAGCAGGCCTGTGAGTAAATATCACATGCCCTTGAAGGCTGAAGAGGACTAAAGCCCAGTCTTGGTAAATCTACCCTTGGTAGGTTTACCCTTGGTAAATTTAGTTTTGATGACCACCTAATATCTTTACCTGGTTCTAAGATATTAATGTCCTCTGACATGTTTTCCTCTTGAGCGCTCCCAAAAGGGATTTGGTTTGTGCTGCAGCACAGGAAGGCTTTTACAACCATGCTGCCTGTTGAGGGCATGCCCATACCTTGCTGCTCCTCACAGCCATGCCAAGGATGTTCTCCAGCTGTGGCAGGAGTGTGTGACACTGGAGGCTTTGGTTTTACTCTCTTGGAGCTGCTGCAAACGTGGGCTGTGGTCTCTGAGCCAGCCCAGGCAGTGGAGAAGCCGAGATGCTGGCATGAGGTGGGAATGGCTCTTCTGGTGGGGGACCCCGGGATTGCTGTTGATTTTCACATCAAGCTGTCTCAGAGCTGTGCCAGTGCTACCTCACATTCCTGTACCAAGTGCTGTGGAGCTTGAAGCTGAGCACTCTGGTCAGTGCTGGTCTCTGGGATTAGTTTGTAAGAAGATCTGGCAGTGTGGGATGAAAGCCAAACTGAGCTTTCCTTATCCTGAAGCCTTGTACATCCACAGCCAGCAGAAGTCCTCAGAAGACCTACAAGTGACTGGGATATCACGCCAGAAATAACTCCTTATGTATTGGTGTGATTTCCTGGAGGGAGCTGCAGGATGGTGCTGCTTCATGTCCCACTCATCCAGAGCCTTCTGATCCCAGATGCTGTTAGCAGAGTGTAGGAATGCTCCCAAGCTGGTTCCATGCCATTGCAGTCAGTGGGACAAGCAGTGGGTAAAGCAAGGGGTGGCCATACTCTAATTCCGGGGCTGAGCTTTCTATGGGAGCAGCACTTCCCATGGTCAGGAAAAAGATGGGTCACTGGCCTGTGCTGGTTCTGGGTCAGTGATCATAGAATCACAGAATGGAATAGGTTGGAGGGACCTTGAAGATCATCTGCTTCCAGCCCCGTTGACATGGGCAGGGAAACCCTCCACTGCCCCAGGAAAAAGGACTTTGGGAGATTCTCCAGGCCAAATTCCTGCTTGTGGGGTGAAAACAGCCATTAGAACAGGTTGTCCAGGGCTGTGTTGGATTAAAATAGATATATATATCACCTAGGATGGGAACTCCTCCACCTCCCTGGTCCTGAAAGAAACCTTATCTTCATGGACTTTGCCACAGGGACTTAAGGAGGAAAATGTGGGTGAGGAGAATGTTTTGTGTATTTCTGAGTTGCAATTTCCCTTCAAGTCTAGGGCAGAGTGTGAGAAGGACCTGCTAATTCTTCAACACCTGCTGGAGATGCCAGAGGGCCCATCAGTGAGGAAGTTCCAGCAGCTGATCTCCCCTTTTGTGGGACAAGTGGTGGCCAAGGTGGGCGGGAGCAGCCGGAAGCTCAATGTGAATGAGCTCAATGCCCTGAGGCTCCAGGACTCCCAGGTGAGCTGTGCTAAAATTGAATTTACAGATCCATGACAAGTCTGGGAAGGGAAGGAGGGAAGCAACCATTGTCCTGCACCTGGGTGACAGGAGGTGCAGAACCAGTGAATGTTTCCCTGAGGGTTTCACCTGGCTAAGCTGAGGTGTCTGCTGTGGGCACTTGTCAGAAATCACACTTGGTCGGTCCTGCTGGGGCTTCACTGACCTGACACTGCTCAGATGATGATTTGGACCTGACTGGCCAAACCCTGGTGCAGCCTCACCTCTGATTAAAGGTGGGGGGCAAAATGAAAAGCACAAAGTGCACCCAGCACACAGTAGGGAGGTGAATCAGAAGCAATGATGACAGGTTTCAGATCCCTGAGTGTCTGTCCTGGTGGGTCTGTTTGGCCTGACGGAAGCCCCTGGGAGGGATTAAAAGTTGAGTGGCATCTGAACACCTTGTGTTCCAGGTAGGGAAAGAAAGGATAAGTGCAGCTCTGATGGGAATGGCTTGGATGCTGTTGAATCCCGTGATGAATTCAGGGTGGGCTGATGTGCCCCCTAATCGAGTTTGTAGAAGATTTTCACTTGTATGGAAACAGCCAAAGATCTTATCCCTGGAAGGGTTCGAAGTCAGGTTGGATGAGGCCTGAGCAACCTGGTCCAGTGGAAGGTGTCCCTGCCATGGGGTTGGAATGAGATGATCTTTAGGGTCTATTCTAACCCAAGTCATTCTAGAATTCTGTGCTCCTTTATGGATCATCAGCACATCCCACCTCTTTTCTCAGGTTCATGGGAAGAACTTGTACCTGGCATTTGTGGCAGCTGACGGTCCCTTCGGACCAACTGCAGAAGGGACAGTGCTGCAAAGAGGGGCTGCCTGTGGGGCACATTGTCCTGCCCAGGGAGGGCAGGGACAGGTTGGTGCCCCACATTCCCAGGATAAGGAGCTGCAGGAACTCCAGCACTCAAGAGCTGAAGCCCCAGATGGAGCAGAGGGTCTGGGCAATTGGCTGCACATCCACTTTGGCATGTTTGGCAGTGTCCGGGCAAATGAGTTCTCAAGGGCGAACAGAGCCAATAAAAGGGGGGACTGGAAGGATCCTGTGCCCAGGTATTTCATGGAATCTTCTCTCTTTGCCTCTAACCTTTTTTTCCCCAAGCCAAATTTGTGTGGGGATACTCTTAGCCTTGATTTTCTCTGATAATTTTTAAGGTGTAAAAGATGGCATGAGTGGATGTGGGGTGTGTTCAACCAGAGAATCCCCAGTGAAATTGTAGGATGTGTTGCCTGCCAGCCTGGAGACCAGCTCTGTTAGGATTTTGATCTTGAGAAGTTTTAGGATGCCAGGCTGAATCATGCCCTAAAAATGCCAGTTTCTCCCAATTATGTGTTTTAAAAAAGCCTATTAATAGCAGACATCTCAGACAGCTGGAATCCCAGGCTGGAGTGATGCTGTTAAAGGCAGCAGTGAATTGAAAACATGGCTACAATTTGTGTCCTAAGTCCCACTGGAATTTTACAGAGCAGGGGGAAACAGGCTGCCCAGAGAAGCTGTGGCTGTCCCTGGATCCCTGGAAGTGTCCAAGGCCAGGTTGGATGGGACTTGGAGCAACCTGGGATGGTGTAAAGTGTCCCTGCCCATGGCAGGGGCTGTGACAAGATGGTCTTTGGGTTCTCTTCCAAGCCAAACCATTCCATGATTCTGTGATTTTGAAGGATTACTTTATTTCTATACAAGTATTTTTTTGTACTACTTTTAGCATCCATTTCCCTGATCTGTAGACCCTCCAGCTGGAGCCTTGGTCATCCAGGAAGCACAGGGCAGCAGAAGGAACAATTCTCCACAGGTTGTTTGGGTTCACCACCAAGTTTTGTCTCTGAAATCATTAAAGAAGGCCACCTTGCCTTGAGACAGCGGCCAGCTACAGGGTATAACAAGTGTTCCAGAAATGTTTCTGATGAGAGATTCCAACTTCCCTGCTTCTTCCAGGCTGGTTCTGCACTTTCAGAGTGGAGGCTTCCTTGTTTTCTACAACTGCCGGATGCTCTGGTGCTCCTCTCCGAGGGCTGATCCTGCTTCTGACATCCTGTCTGTGCAATTCCACCGTGGCCGGGCACTGCATGCCCTCCGTGCACCCAATCCCATCTGCTACACCCTCCTAGACCAAAGATATTTTTCAGGGCTGGGTGAGTTCCAGGGAATAGTGGCAGAAGGAGAAATGGAGGAAGGTGGGTGGGATGTCTGTAGATGCGGAAGTGCGTATCTGGGCAGTTTGTTCTTTAGTCTAACAGCTTCTGCTTGATCCAGCTAAGGGTTCGTGGTCATCCTCAAGGGTTCAAGGAAGAGAACCTCTTCCAGATCTATCCCAATTCAAGATCTAAGTCTATTCTTTGGATGCCACCTCTGGTACAGGGAATGGTTTTGCTGGCTGTGATCCTTGATGCAAAAATCACAGGTTGGAGCCAGCAGCCTGCATTACCTTGATTAGAGATAACCTTATTGTCTCCTTGTTTCTGACTGTTTCCAGGGAACATCATCAAGAATGAGATCTTGTACCTGGCCAGGATCCACCCATTAACACCAGGCTCTCTCTTGGCTCTCTCAGACCTGGAGCATCTGCTGGACTGTGCTGTTCAGTTCAGCTCTGAGTGGCTGCACAACAAACTGCATGGCCAAGGGCTGCACCCCCGGGTCTACCAGAAGGAGCAGTGTCCCCTGGGGCATCCCCTGATGAAGGGGACTTTCGGACCTTCTGGTGGCCTCCAGAGACCTACATGGTGGTGCCCTGAGTGCCAGCCTGCAGTGCTGCCAAGGGATGGGGACCCTTCTCCAGTCACGGAGTGACCTGTGCTGCAGGGTGCTAGGTGGTCTCTGAACCATGGTTTGTTGTCCTAGAAGGTCTTCGTGGTTTCTTTGAGGTTTTCTTTTTATTAAGTTTGGTCCTCAGGGATTTGGCAGAGTTAAGTGCTCAGTGGAAGTGCCAGGTCACCTGAGTGGACGCAGAAATGGAAGTGTGGTTGTTCATGTTTTTTTTTTTTTTTGTCACAGTGGCACAAGAGTGTAGAGTTGGACCAGTTCTGAGGTGTTTTGGTCACCCTGTTCAGGTGACAGTGGATGGGAAGTGGGAGGTGTTGAGCAGGGGATTGCAGTGGTCTCAAGTGACCCTGTCCCCTGACCCTGGAGGAGACAGCAGAACAGAGGAGGTCCCTCTGCCTAAACAATTTGATTAATTTGGAGTTAAATAATCCTACCTCTGTCTAGAGGTGAATGGGTGTGCTGGGCTGGGCTGGGATTGGGTGTGGTTAAACGTGAGGGGCTGTTCCCTGTGTCAGATCTTACAGGAACAGCTCCCTCTTTCCATGTCAACGTATACAAAATACACGTCAGCAGTGCTTGGTGGAGCTCATCTCTGCACCCACACATTTCAGCTTTGTGGCAAGCTGCCAATTCCAGATCTCACTGTAAAAATAATAATTAAAAAAAAAACAAAACCCAGTACATTGTGTGGTAGGGATTACATAAGACTCAGGATCTCCAAGGAAACCTGAAAGCAGAAAGGTTTGGAAATAGAGCTGTGTCTCTATACACTAGTTAAGAGTTGCTGCTGTCCTCTCTCCCTGGATTTGGATTTATGTTAACAATAAAGTGTTGGACTTGAGCAGAAAAATAAAAGCTGGAATTAGAACTGGTGAGTCCTGCATGTCCTTTGTGGCATTTTATTGGTCAAAAGCTGAGGTGTACATGGAAATTCCAGCTGCCTGGAATTGGCTAACAGCTACCTCTTAGGTGCTGCCTGTAGAGGATGGCACCAGCAGCTCTCGTGAGCAGTGTAAGGGTTCTCTTTACTGGGAACTGCATTTAAATATGGATTGCAAATCAGCTGGGAATGCTGGAGGTAAACACCTCTGTTGTAGGCAGCTGCTTCCCAGGCAAGACTTGCACAGCCTCTCCCCTGAGAACTGCAACACCCTTGAGTGGTTGCAGGTTATGGGATTGCTGAATAAACTAATTAATGGGGTTATGGGGCCAAAGAAGGTGGTTAGTGTCCCTTCTGCAGGGTGTTGGTAAAGTGCCACTTTATTGCCCTTCCAAAACAAAGAGTCATAGACTATCTTCTGTTGGAAGGAACCTACAACGATGCTCGAAGTCCAGCTTCTGGAATAAAGCCACCCACACAAAACAACCTCAAAAGCTGAGTCTTGCACTTTGAGTGATGAGGAGGGAGCTGGGTGGCTGCTGGGTTCTCAGCCCAGGAAAGATGTGGAGCTATTCAAGTGAGTCCAGAGGAGACCATGGAGATGCTGAGGGCTGGAGCTCCTCTGCTCTGGAGCCAGGCTGGAAGAGCTGGGGGCGTTCACCTGGAGAAGAGAAGGATCCAGGGAGAGCTCAGAGCTCCTGCCAGTGCCTAAAGGGGCTCCAGGAGAGCTGGAGAGGGACT
>VZRM01009159.1:81312-104566 GCA_013397955.1 Grantiella picta | reverse complement strand
GCAGCAGCGGCAGTGCGGAGCCCCCGCGGTGCCCCCGGACCCGCCGCCCGCCGCTCCCCGCCTCCAACCCGCGCCCCGCGCCCCGCTCTGCCCGCAGGACTCGCTGGGATGTGGCCTCCGCACCTGCTACCGGTACCTCAACCAGACCAGCCGCAGCTTCGCCGCCGTCATCCAGGCTCTGGACGGAGAGCTGCGGTGAGCTGCGGGACACTGGGGTCCCGGGGAGGGGGTGCGGTGAGCCCCTGGCACTGGGCATCCCTGGGAGGTGGCAGGTGGGGTGTCACCCCAACGCTGGGGATCCTCGGGAGGGGGTGGGTGCAGCTCCCACCCTCCAACACCGGGAACCCCCAAGAGGCGGTGAGGGTAATTCTCCTCCGTGGGAGGTGGTGGGGAGTTACATTGAGATCCCTGGGAGCAGTGGGTGCAGTGGCCCCCCAGTAGCAGGTTTCCCCAGGAGGTGGTGGGTGTGATGCCCCCCGAGCCCAGAGCTGGCAGGAGGTGGCCCATGCAGTGCCTCCAAACACCGTTTTAGTTTAGTGGAGCTGCTCCCTCTCCCATCAGGAGCTGGCTGGAGTCACTCAGCTCAGCCCCACCCCGTGCAGCGGGACGTGGGGTTTTTCACGTCCCAGCTGGCTGTACCACATCCCCCCTCTGCACCACATCTCCCCCCAAACTGGGTCTCTGGGCTGAGCCTCCTGGCCAGCAGGCTGTTAAACACAGGGCCTGGCTGTATGCCGTGTGTGACACCCTGGGAATGTGTCCTGGCAGTGCCAACGCTGCCGCTGGACAGAGGCTGGAGGGAGGAGGTGAGGAGGAACCTGGGGCTGACTGGGGGTCTGGGCTTTGCCTGGGAGGTGCTTTTGGAAGCAGCTGCCTCAAAACCTGTGCAGTTGTCACAGGGGGTTTGTTGCACACTCATTTTTTGCTGTGCAGATTTTGCTGCCCCTTGCAGAAAAGCTTCAGATGGGAATAGTAACAGAGGAAGTAAAGCTCAGCTGGCCTGGGAGGGGGCTCGTGCTATATAATTATTCTCCATATAATTCCTTACATTCATTTGATAATCACTGATTTCAGTTTGTAAATCCCCATTTAATCCGATGATGGATTGATGATCGAATTTGGGTGTCCTGGAAGTTGTTCCAGACACATCCGATGGCTCTGCTGAGCACTTAAAAGCACCACCCCGAACACTGGCTGATCTGTGGGGTTTCTGAGCCCTGGTTTGGCATTTTGGATGGTGTCCCATAGCTGTGTCCAGTGTTTATGAAATGGTGTTTGCAGCCTGGTTTGCAGGAAAGGCAGAGAGATTCAGCGGTTTGGCTGGAATTGCGTGGAAAAGTACGAGGGGGGCCAAGAATTAAGTTTTTTATTTTCCATGCTTTTTCCATGTAGGAATTAAGAAAATAAAAGAGCAATTAAGAAAACACTACGAAACCTGTTAGCAATGTGTCTGCCCTGTGCTTGCCTCAAACTTCCTGCAGTTTTCTTTGTCTGTCTTTTTTGACCTTTAATCCTTGCTGTGCAGCCTGCTGGGATCAGGATCACCCTGCAGGGCACAAAAACTCCTGCCTGGCATCCTAAAAATGCTCTTGCCGGCTCTTTGCAACCCACAGCTGTGCAGGGATGGTGGTAGGATTACTGCTGGCTCAGTAGTGGATCAGGAGAGACTCATTTTCAAAGCTCTGCTGGAGAATTTAGGGACAAACAAGGGAAATACAAAATAGGGAGGATATAGAAATAGGCAGAACAGCAGCCTTACAGGTGGAATTCATTTTGCTGGATCAAAAAAGTGCTTGCAATGATGTTAGCCCCATCAGGGAGTTCAGCTGAACCCCTGTGGTTACAGACAGGCACCCCAGAAGGACTGCTGGAAAATGGAGAATTTCTGGAGGATTGCTTGGTGCAGTGCTTCCCTGGCCAGACAGGGTATTGGTAGTTGAGCTGAAATGTCTGGTTCCTCCTTTCTTGTTTTTTTTGGCCCCTTAAACCACTAGTTTTGCTGGCCAGAGCCTTGTCCAGCTCGTTTCTCCATGGTTAGGGTGTTTTCATGGAAGGTGGGAGGTTCAAAACTGCAGTTTCATCCACGGCTGAGCCAACAGCATCATAACTGCTGGTGGTGGAAATGAGTTATGATCCAAGCTCGTAGCTCCTCTCCCAGTGACAGAGAGGAGAAGAGGCTCCTGCCTTTCTCTGCTGCCAGTTCTGTGGTCCTGCTTGTCCCTGGGACTCTTCAGGATCCATTCCTGAAGGTTCAGTGGGGGCTGCATGTCCTGGCAAGGAGAAAGGAGATCTCCTTACCTGGGAAGGAGGGAGCTGCAGCCAGGACAGGGCTGGAGCTTGAGCTCTGGAATATCTGAACTTGTTCTTTGGAAGGTGGTGCTTCCATTTGTGCACCATCCAGCCTGAGCTTGAATGTTTCCAGGGATGGGACATCCACCACCTCTCTGGACAACCTGTGCCAGTGCCTCCCCACCCTCACAGTAAAGAATTTCTTCCTTTGATTTCCCAGTATTGCCACGGATCTAAATTCAGTGTGTGATGGAAGTTAGGGGTGCAGGTAAGATCTGGATGCAGAAGTGGGGTTAAATAAGTTTTCTAACTGTGCTGGACTCTGGAATTACTTTCCGGGCTCTTCCCTGGGCATGATGCCCCTGTGAGAGTTGCTTCTGGGATGACATTTCAGGTTCTGCCGTGCCTTTCTTGGTGGCTTCTGGGAGAGGATTGGAGCCTTGGGCACTTGCATCCTGTTGGATGAACGTTTGCAGCCTGGCTGGAATGGAAAATCTCAGTCATGCAAAGGAACAGGAGCACGAGAGAGCTGCTCGTGTGGTTTGACAGAGGTGTTACATACCCTCCTAATCAAGGAAAAAAAGCCGAATTTAACACTGCTGGCTCTAAGAACAACTCAGTTTTCCCTGGATGTTTAATCACTGCTTGCACGTTTTCATTCCAGGAGTGCAGCACTGTCACCTGGTAATTAGCATTTAAGCAGACCGAGCTGCTTTCCATTTGTTAAACAATTAATAAATGCCTCATCTCCTTGACACATATCCCTGTGCTTATGGAGATCTAGGGACTATTTTCTGTAAATCCCGGAGTTGCAAACAGCATTTCTTGCCATCAGGACTTGTTTGTTGGGTTTTTTTGCTTCAGCTGCGGAAATATGGATGCAGGGATGGTGAAGGCAGGGAATGGGGAAGGAAGCAGGGGTGGTGAAGGCAGGGATGGAGGGAGCAGCACCTTCCTGCTGGGATGCAGGAACCCATGGGCTGCCTCCAGTGCCCCATGCCTGGAGATACAAAACTCAGGGTGGGTTTGGCTCTTTCTGCCAGTTCTAATGTTCCTGTTGCACAGTGTGACCCCTTTATTCCCCCCAGCAGGATAAATGGTGTGCAGAGAAGGGAACTGATGGGAAAAACACCTGGTTTTTATCCCCTTCCCTATTTTACATCTGCATTTCCCAGTAAGAACCAAAGGTTCCCAAAGTTCTGTGGTTCATTCCAGCTGTTTGTCCTGCCTCACAGGCAATCCCGAGTAAGGATTACTGTTTTTTCTGCCCTCCCAGGCACGCAGTCTGTATATTCTACCTGGTTCTCCGTGCCCTGGACACTGTAGAGGATGACATGAGCATCCCCTTGGATGTCAAGGTCCCTATGCTGCACGAGTTCCACTCCCATCTCTACGAGCCAGACTGGAAGTACACGGAGAGCAAGGAGAAGGACCGGCAGGTGCTGGAAGACTTCCCAACGGTAAGGCAGCCTCCTCCTGGCTCCTCGTGGCACCTTTGGGTGCCTGGTTGTCTCCACGCGGTGCCTGCAGGGCTTGGTCAGTCCCACAGCTCTTCCCAAGGGCTCCATCACCTGCCGGTGGGGCTGGATGCCAGCCGGGGTGAGAAACACAAACATTGTGCAACTCTGTGAGCCAGAGGGGATCTGGCTGTGGAAAGGTGCCAGCTCTGATCTGGCTTTTTGCCTCCTCTGCTGGAACAGCAGGTGACCGTTGTCTGGTGGAGAGAGATTTGGGGTTGGTACCCAGCACTGTGCATTGCCTGTGTCCGTAGTGGGAGGTGTCCCTGCCCAGGGCAGAGGGTGGAAAGAGATGGTCTGTAAGGTCCCTTCTGACCCAAACCATCCTGTAATTCTGTGATATAAGACAAAAAGCACCCTCACTATTATTAGTAACAATATTGCATTGATTTTTCTAAATTTAGTCGATTTTTAGTTGTTTTTTTTTTTCTATGCTGTTTAAGAAAAATAGTTCTAGTGAGGAGCATTCTCATTTTCTGAGGAAGTTCTGTTTTGTTCAAGTTTTTACCATTTTTAATTTATTCTACCCTTTTCAGGCTTTTCCTAGCGGTGGGAATGGGGTAATTGTTTGGGGAACGGAGGTCTGTTGTGAATTTTGATGCTCAGCTTTGGGATGACAGTGGCTGTGCCCTTTCAGGAGCATGATGCGTTATAGGGGATGTCTATGTTGGGATTGTGGATGTGTAGGGACAGAGATGCTATGTCAGTGGCTTGGCTTTAGAAAAGCCTTTAGGAAGGGGTTTGTGGCACTTTGTTGTTCTTTCTTGCTGTGTATGTTATTTATTTGAGGCAATCCATAGTCAGGTATGATTTTAATAATCATAGAATTGTAGAATAATGGAGTTGTTGGGTTGGAAGGGACCTTAAAGCTCATCCCATTCCATTCCCAGTCATGGTCAGGGACACCTTCCACTATCCCAGGTTGCTCCAAGCCCTGTCCAACCTGACCTTGAATTTTTTGCGGGCATTCACAGCTTCCCTGGGCATCCTCTGCCAGCGCCTCACTGCCCTCAGATTAAAAAATTTCTAATAATGTTTGCTAGAGGTGCATTTGCAGGTGGAGCTTCTCCCTGTAGGGGACTGAAGCTACAGAGACAGAAGCAGAGTGGATACTTTTATTTTACAGACAAACCCTTATTGCACTCAAACCCTGGGCTGGCTGCAGTCGCCAAATGATGGAGAATAAAGCTTAGCAAATAAATAAATGAAGTGATGCTCCACAGTTTTGTACAAGGGAGGATGCATTTTTAATTTTTTTTTTTTCAGTCTGAGAGCAATTGAGACACTTCAGGTGTCCCTTCCCATGGCAGGGGGCTTGGAACTAGAATTTCAGGGTCCCTTCCAGCCCAAACCATTCTGTGATTCCATGATCACTTTACTCGACATGCAGAAGAAGAATTTCACACTTGCTTCACCGCTTGATGCCTTTCCAGTTGTGCAAAGTGTGTCCTGTGAAACCAGAGCTGGAATGGGCTCGGGAGAACAGAGCACCAGAAACCTCCCATGGGTCTTTTGCCGTGGCTGGTGTGATGGAATGCTCTCAAATTACAGAGGAAAACAACTCTGTGTACCAAGTGCAGTCAGTTTTGTCCTGCAGCTCCCAGATGATACCAGTCCAAGGCCACAGAGCCTTCCCAGAGATTTTGCTGTGTCTGATCTCCTGCCAGAGAGCATCCCGTTTAGACTGGGAACAGACTGAGCCTGTGCTCCAAGGACCTTGAAACAGCTCAGGTTGGGGGAGTTGTCCCAGATCTCCAGCCAGGGCAGGATTAGAGCCTGGTAAACACTATTTTTCTGATTTCTTAATCAATGTTGATCTCTGCCTTATTTTTTTTTTTTTTTTCTGAACACTCCATTTTTGTTTTTACCGTGCTGCAGATCTCCATGGAGTTCAGGAACCTTTCCAAGGTCTACCAGGATGTGATTTCAGATATTTGCCACAAGATGGGTGTCGGGATGGCAGAGTTCTTGGAGAAAAAGGTGGATTCCCAGCGTGAGTGGGATAAGGTGAGTCAGCCCAGACAGAGGAATGGATTGAGCATTAGTAGGATCATGGAGTCATTAAGCTTGGAAAAGCCCTCTAAGATCATCAGGTCCAACCATTGCCCCAGCACTGCCAAGGCCACCCCAGAACCATGTCCCCAAGTGCCACATCCACAGGTTTTCTGAACACTTCCAGGCAGGGTCCACCTTGTCTCTGTGGAAGGAGATGACAAAGCTGTTTGTTTTTATGGGAAAGATGAGACATCCCAGGGAGGGCCATGAGAACTTGAATAAAATGAACTGTCAGTTGCTTTTTTAAAAACTCACTGTGGCAAACAGGCAGCTCTTTCTAACTGCTCCTTTTATCTTGTTTATTTCCCCCTTTCCCCACCTTGGCACCTCCTGGGCAGTATTGTCACTACGTTGCTGGGCTGGTGGGGATTGGCCTTTCCCGTCTCTTCTCTGCATCAGAGCTGGAAGATTCTATCGTGGGGCAGGACACAGATCTGGCAAACTCCATGGGCCTCTTCCTGCAGAAAACCAACATCATCCGTGACTATCTGGAGGACCAGCTGGAGGGAAGGGAGTTCTGGCCCAGGGAGGTGAGAAAAAACCTCATAAAATTGCTACTGTTGGCTGTACATCTTCTTGATAATAACAGTTCTTCTGATGACAGCTGGCTGACATCTGCCTACAGCTCTCTGGGTACTGTGTGGGGACAAGGTGATGTCACCCCACACTGCCAAGAACTACTTAGACAGCTTTTTCTGCTCTCTGCTAGGTTTTCTCTCAGAATGAGGGAGGATAAGACTGGGTGAGATCCCAGGAGGGTACCTGGTCTGCTCCCAAAAGCAGACTGCCTGTGCCTGACATGATGTCCAAGAATTTTTCTTGCCTTTTCGCCATGTGGTTCAGCTCTTTCACAGGGCATTTCTTGATGTGTGACTCATCTTTTCCTTGCCCTGCCTAGGGAAGATGTGGAGATGAGTTGCACCCTCCTCCTTTACAATCTCTTTATGTACGCCAGGGCCACTGTCAGGTCTGCCCTTCCTGCTTTTCTTTATCCCAGTGATGCTCCAGGGCTGTTGTGTGGAGGTTTTTGGTGATTCTTGTTGCTCTCCCAGACCTGCTGCCTCTCTGATGACATCAATGCACCCTCCAGCTCATGAGCCATTATCTTGGTGTTCAGGTTTGGAGCAGATATGCCAAGAAGCTCTCAGACCTTGCCAAGCCAGAGAACATCGACGTGGCAGTGCAGTGCCTCAACGAGCTCATCACCAACGCCCTCCACCACGTCCCCGACGTCCTCACCTACCTGTCCCGCCTCAAAAACCAGAGCGTCTTCAACTTCTGCGCTATCCCCCAGGTGAGCTAAGCTTCCAAGTGGTTCTTCATCACCTGCAGCCTAGCTGAGAAGTTGGAAGTGAAGGAGGTTCTGTGTCATGATGGCTTTTTCCCTCTTTCCTGGTTCCTGCTGTTTCGGCCGTTGGTGAGATTGTGGCTCCACTCTGTGGATGTCACTGTGGACAAGGCGATTCCTTGCCGAGTTCCTTGCAGGGCGGTAAAGGCTCTTGCTGTCTCTCCTCAGGTGATGGCCATTGCCACGCTGGCTGCCTGCTACAACAACAAGCAGGTGTTCCGGGGGGTGGTGAAGATCCGCAAGGGCCAGGCTGTCACCCTCATGATGGATGCCACCAACATACAAGCTGTCAAAGCCATCATGTACCAGTATGTGGAAGAGGTAGGCTCAGCAGTTTGCTCTGAGTCATTTCTGGCTGTTCCCGTCCCTGTTCTTGGGGTGGAATTGGGAATACATGGGAATCTGTTCATCCTATCCTTACGCCTCTTGGTTCAGTGGTGGCAGGGAGTGGTGACCCTGATGTGGTTTTGGCCTGGACCAGCAATAGTGTGTCCAGCAGGACCTGGGCAGTGCCTGTCCCCTCGACCCAATCCTGGGGTCAGTTCTGGGCCACTCACAATTGAGGAGCTGGAGCGAGTCCTGGGAAGGGAACGGAGCTGGGGAAGGGTCTGGAGCACCAGGAGCAGCTGAAGGAGCTGGGGGAGCTCAGCCTGGAGAAAAGGAGGCTCAGGGGAGACCTTACAGCCTTACAACCCCTGACTTCAAGGTCCTGAGGAGGTTAAAAGTTCAGTGGAGAACCAACTGGTGGGTGGTTTCCTGGGAAAAAAAGACCCCACTCCCCAAAACCCAATTCCAGTGAGGGCTATTAAATAAAAAGACTTCACTTCTGCAGCAGGGAGACCCCAAACCATGGGTTATTAGAGCTGCCCTTGTGAACTGGCCGATCCCATGGCAAGGGACAGTGACACTGCAGCACCACAGCCCAAAGAGGGTCTCTGCTTGTGCCCACGTTGCTCAGACTCCTGCAGACGAGTATTTCAAAGGCCATGGGAAGAAAACCCCAAATACCACAGAATTAGGTGATGATGTGGCTGTTTCCAGGCAGGAGTGTTCCCACTGGTTTGAGGTGGGTGATACAGTGAGTGAGGACTGGGGGGTGAGAACCACTGGTGCCAATAACACCACTGGTCCCAGTTACACCACTGGGGGTTGAGGGATCATCTCCAAAGCCGTGTGGTCCATGTCCCATCACGGGGTGCCCTCAAGAGGCAGCTTGGCTTAGTGCACATCCCAAGGGAGATGGTCCTGGACCCATCCAGGTGTCCCTTGCTCCATGGCAGTCCAACACCGAGGTCACTCTTGAGGCTACAAGTGTCCCTTAAATTTCAACCTGGTCCCATTTGCCTGCTAAACTAAACCACAACTCCTCCTCCCTCCTTCTGTAGATCTACCAGAAGATCCCAAGCACAGACCCATCGTCCAACAAGACTCAACAGGTCATCGCCTCCATCCGCGCCATCAGCTTGCCCGGCAGCCCCATGGCCTCTCGCCACCACTACTCGCCCATCTACCTGTCCTGTGCCATGCTGCTGGCAGCCCTGAGCTGGCAGTACCTCAGCACTCTCTCCAAGGCCACTGAGGAATACGTCCAGGCAGGAGAGAAGTGAAGGGCAGTGGCTGGGTGGGGGGACAAGTGGTGGCAGATGGGCAGCGGGGACGGAGAGCTCCTCGTCCCCTGCTGTGGGAGTGGCCCAGCACTGGGGTGGTGACAAGGATGGGACACTGGGGAGCTGCAGCCCCATGGTGACAGTGTGGCGCTGCTGGACTCCATCCTCACCGCCCTTGCTGTCTGCTTCGATGCCTGCAAATGCTGATTGGAGTCTTAGTGTTTGGGGCTGAGTATCCCTTTTCTCCCCTTCTTTCTTGTTTACCTGAATATTTTTGGGGTTTATTTTTTTTTTTTTCGTTAGGATGGTTTGAAATAGAAACTCCAGTTGTTTCTTTTCTTCCTTGAGATTTGAGGCATCTTTCCAGCTCAGAGCTGAGCAAAACCCTGAGGGTTTTGCCTCCCTGTCTTAGGCAGCCTCTTCTCCCTCACCTCCGGTGCCTGCTCCGTGCTTGGAGGACTGTGCTTCAGCTGGGAGAGGAATGTCTTTCCTTATCAAAGGAAAAAAGCTCTGACCACCTTCTGGCCCTCAGTGATTGACATTTTCCAGCCTGGAAACAGGCAGAGGCTGTAGTCACAATTGTTGTGCTGAAGGATCCTGAAATGAGCCCTTTTAATGTTACATTTATGGGAGGTGAGGTGCTCTGTCCACTCAACTGTGCCCCCAGCTGAAAGGCAGCCGTGCCTGCCCTGGGACAGATTGTCCCCTGCTCCAGCAGTGGAGAGGGGGTTAAAAAGAGAAGGGAGCTGCCAGCACAGTCCTGAGCTCATAACCCCAGGCCTGGCTCCGCTGCAGGCTCTGCGTTTTGCTCTTCCACAGCCATGGGGTGGCTGTGGCAGAGCAGGGCAGGGGAGTGAGGGTTTGCACCCTGCTGTCCCTCCTGGGATGCTTTTTTAGGGGGGCATTGGTCACTCTGAAGGGCAGGAGTGATCCCTGCCATGAGCTGGGAAGGCTGGAGCCGCCCAGGGAGTGACCAGGGCAGGTTTCCTTGGCTCACTTGGCTCTGGGTCACGCTGATGTGTGAGCTGGAAGAGGCTCCAGCTGCTGTCTTGAAACACATCACGCTGGACTTCCAAGAGGAACCAACAGTCTAAAGGCAAGTCCTGTTCTCCTGGGGCGGAGTGCTGTTTTCAAGGTCCCTACCCGCCCCCTCAAATGCTGCTTTGCTGTTGTGAAGGGAAGGAGAGCCCATGCCCTGGCCCCGGACAGAGCTACTGGGTGCAGGGCTTTGCAAGGGCAAGCCCCTTGTGGCCAGGCTGTTCCTCAGAAGGAAAACCCTACTCCACAGGTACTGGTGTAGTTTTAAGCTGTTGTTCTCAAGAAACTCGCGGTAGCTCTCTTTGTGCAGCTTCCCGTCTTGTCGAAATTAAAAAGTTTTCTTTGGGAAAAAACAAGTGTTGAATCATATATTTTTTTTCCCCAGCTGTCATTTCCTTTACACCGGTGATTCTCCACAAGTTACAAGCCCTCAGCTCATGAAATTCCAGCTCTCCCTTGGTTCCAGCCCTGGGTATCAGAGTACAGCCCCATGTGCCAGACATGGAGGAAGAATTTTAACCAGGGTGGCAGCTGAGGGTCCATAAATTAGCCTTGAAAGGCGTGGTGGCACAGCCCTGGGCTGCAGGCAGATGCTCCAGGGCCTTGGTGCATCCTCAGGGATGCTGGGGACAAGTCCTGGCTGCTCTCTGCTCCAGGTGGAAGCACCTTCCCCACCCCAAGGGGTGGCTGTCACCAGCAGGGCCACAGGATGGGGCAGGCAGTGACATCTGCACAAGGGAGGGGATTCTGCCCCTCTGCCCAGCTCAGGTGAGATCCCACCTGCAGAGCTGCCTCCAGCTGTGGGGTCCAACATCAGGAGGATGTGGAGTTGCTGGAGTGAATCCAGAGGAGGCAGAGCTGCTCCAAGGGTGGAGCTCCTCTGCTCTGGAGCCAGGCTGGAGAGCTGGGGGTGTTCACCTGGAGAAGAGAAGGATCCAGGGAGACCTCAGAGCTCCTGGCAGTGCCTAAAGGGGCTCCAGGAGAGCTGGAGAGGGACTTTGAATAAGAGGTAATGGTTTCCCACTGCCAGAGGGGAGGGAGAGATGGAATTTTGTGAAGGAATTGTTCCCTGTGAGGGTGGTGAGGCCCTGGCACAGGCTGCCCAGAGAAGCTGTGGCTGCCCCTGGATCCCTGGAAGTGTCCAAGGCCAGGCTGGACAGGGCTTGGAGCAACCTGGGATAGTGGAAGGTGTCCCTGCCATGACAGGGGGTGGAACTGGATGAGCTTCAAGGTCCCTTCCACCCCAACCCATCCTCTGAAGACAGAAGGGTCTCACCTGGCTTCCACACCAGACAATCATCTGAGGTGGTGGAAGCCAAGCAGAAGCAGCCAAGGGCCAGGAGTCAAGACACTGGAGAAATCATTTATTGGCACAGATGTTCCAGCCAAACACAGCACAGCTCTGCCTCACTGCTGTCTGAGCAAGCAGAGGTAAGGGGCTATTTTACAGGGCGTGGAGAGCCTACTTCACATGTTTCAGACCCGTAGCCTCAGCTCAGTAATGTATTTTGTGCTTTAAAATTACAAAAAAAAAAGCTCTTCGCTTAGTGTTGGCAAATCACATGATTCCTCCTGTACACAACCTATTACACCTCCCCCCAGTAAAAAAAATAAGGTTTTTTACCTTCCTTAACGCCTGTGGCTCAGGAAAAGAAAGCTTTAACTGTGTGCAAATTAGTGAGACACCTCCAAGCATATTCTTGAGCTCCCTGCAGCAGACTTGGGAACCATCCCTCAGTTCAGCATTCAGCACCTGCAGCCCCCGAAGCACTCCAAATTTGGGTGCAACACCCTTGCCCAGGCACAACCTGCACACATCAAGCTGCTCAGCCACGGAGAAGGGCTTTGCTCTTCCCAGCTCCTTGCCAGATTCTTGCAGGATATTTGATCAAAGGCTCTCGGAGCTCCAGCCAGGCCCTTCCCCAGCATCAATAACCCCAGACTACAGCAGATAAAAAAGCCAGTGAACACTTGAGGAAGAAGTGGTTTGAAAAGCCAGAAGGATGGAGCAGAGCAGGCGATGCACGAGGGACTTGGTGCAGGCAGCTCTGGCCAGAGCCACCCCCACATCAAGTTCATCAGTATTTTGTCATTAATAGGTCTGAATTTAGCCAATTCAAGGCACACACTCACAGGAAATTCCTCCCTGCTTGGGTCAGGTGCTAACAGTCAGATCAACCCATCTGGGGGTACACAAATCCCCCTGGCCGTGGCTTTCCAGCAGCATCCGCCTCTGCTGCCCCACCAAGTCCCTAATTCCAGCACAAAGCTACTGTTTTCCTGCCCTCCCAGTAGCAAAGTGGGCTGGAAGGGGTCCAGGCTAACCAAATTCCAAGAGACCAGCGAGCTCTCCAGCAGTCCTCTGAGCAGGGAATGCCCCAATGTCCTGCTGTGACCCAGCAGAAGGTTGGCAGAGAGCAGTTCCACCTCCAGCTCCACCGTACAATTTAAAAAACCAAAAAAACAAACCCAAAAATTAAAAAAAAAAATACCAAACAAAAATGGAAAAAAAAAAAGAAAAAAGAAAAAAAGCTTTAATAAAGTAACCTGAACTATAGTCTCTTTTAGAAGGGGGGGTCTCTGCACCCAACCCACTATCAGTTAAAAGCATCAGGGACTCAGGATTATTTGTGGTTTGATCATTTGTGGTTAGATCCTCTTCCAGTACTGCTCCGTCCTGGGGATGCCAGCCACAACCTCGGACTCGATGCCACAGTGGTCCTCTCCTCGCAGGATTTTGAAGAAGCCTGGAAAAGCACAAAAAAAAAAAAAGTCACCCTCTCCATCCATCCATCCTGCCAAGGGGAAGGGGGCAGAGATTCCCAGCGGTTCCTCACCGTTCTCCCCCCAGTCGGTGTTCCAGGAATTGGCCACCAGCCAGTAGGGAGTGTCGTTCTCCACTCCCCAGCCCAGGATCCGGATGGCATGGCCTCCCACCTGCTCCCCAGACACGTGCTGGTAGACCCCTGCAAGAGAAAAAAAATCCCAAAATGTTACCAGGAACTGCTCCACACCACAGAGCTCTGATGGCCTGGAGGGCACCCGGTATCACAATCCCCACAGTGGCTTTTGGTTAAATGTGAATGCAAAATTTGGTGTAGAGCCTGGAGGAAGGAGTTCTGCATGGGGACATAGTGATAGGACAGGAGGGAATGGTTTTAAACTGAAAGATGGGAGATTTAGGTTGGGTGTTAGGAGGAAATTCTTCCCTGTGAGGGTGGTGAGGCTCTGGCACAGGTTGTCCAGAGAAGCTGTGGCTGCCCCTGGACCCCTGGAAGTGTCCAAGGCCAGGCTGGACAGGGCTTGGAGCAACCTGGGATAGTGGAAAGTCTCCCTGCCCATGGCAGGGGTGGAACAAGATGGTATTTTAGTCATTATCTTCCCACCCAAACCGTTCCATGATTCCATGACTGATGCTCAGCACACAGGACACCCAGAGACCTTCACCCAAGTGCTCAAAGGAAGCTCAGAACAAGAGATTTGAGGTCCTAAAACCCGAGCTGCTGTTGTCAGCTGGAATTTGGGGCAGTTCCCATTAGGGCTCCTCACTAATCCAGCTCCATTCCCCCTGCTATAACCCAACGGATACAGGAGATGGCATGTGTCCCTGTCCTTGTCACCTCAGATACTCCAGTGTGAGCCTGAGATCTCCCAGACTCGAGTGGACAAACCAGAGCCACAGAAGAGCGACCCCATGGATGAAATGGGGGCCAGAGCTGCCCCCCCACAGCCCCAGTGCTGCTGCTCACCAGATTTGTACATCAGGAAATCCTCGTAGACGATGAAGGCTCCTTCCACCGGGCCATTCTTGTAGATCTCAGCCATGATTTCCTTCTCACTGCGAGGGACGCCGTAGGATGTGATGCCTTAAAGGAAGAACATTCCCACCATCAGGATGGCATTGTCAGGCCACAGAGAATGGCTCTGCTGGGACCCTGCAAGAGGCCTTTTGTACTTAAATTCAGGTGAAATTCAAACCCAGCTGCTCCAGAGGGACTGACACAGCCAAGCAGGAAAAGTGGGCTCTAGCCACCCCTCTTCCAGAGGGAATTATTTAACCTGAGTCCTATTCTGTACCCAAACACCTACTCCAAACAGCTTTAATGGAAAAGGACATTTTCTCCTTGTACATCCTCCTTTTAAAAACAACCCAAAAGACTCGAGGCTAAGACATATCTCCATGAAACAGATGGATTATCCCAAAAGTACAGGGCTGGCTGCTGCCAAGGAGATTGGAGGTGGCTTTGACACCAGATGGGGATCAGCACCACACTCCTCGACCCAGCCACGTCCTCCCCGAGGACTCAAACCAGTTCAAGCATTTCCTCCCTCCCAGCTGAGTCTCAGCAAACACAAGCTGTGCATCTGTCGCGCTCAGGTTTGCTCCAGGATCACCAGGCTGGAGCCTCCAGGCACAGGAAATAACCACCAGGGATGGTTCCAGCCCTGCCAGCCCCACCCAGGTACCACGAGGAGCAGCTCCCTTACCATAGTGCTTGTCGTCCTTGTACGAGGGTGAGTAGCCAGGCTCGCAGTGCCGGCTGCACCTCGGGGTGCTCCCTCCTTCCCCAGTGCAGGGGGGCCGAGAGCCATTGACGTGGTGCTCGCAGGGTGGGATGGAGTAGGGCCGGCAGCCTGTCCAGGACAGAGGTGACATGAGCTGGCTGACCCCAAGGATCCCAACAGCCACGCTGGAAAAGGCAGCAGATGCACCAAGAAAGGGTCTTTCTGCCCCAGGAACCCCACAAATCAATAGGGTGTAGGAGTAGGTATTCTGCTGGATGGGCAATCCCTCCATCAGCAATGGGTTTGCCTCCAGACCTGCTTCCCACCACCTCCCTCTCCAAAAGGTGATGGAAAAGGTGGAAACAGGAACCAGCTGATGGTCATGACAGGGGGAGGCAGAGGGTTCCCGTCTGGAAATTATTTTTTGAAGGGGAAACTTGTCAGGAGGACGCCTGACCTCATCCAAAGTGCACTGAACTGGGTCAAAACCAGCAACAACACAAAATTCACAGCCTGATTCATTCCTGCTATGGAAAAAGGAGCCTTGGGGGGGTTGTTAAGGACTGCTGGCTCCCTTCCAGGATGGGCCTCCTGCCTCTGGGTGCTGCTCAGTGACCTTTGTCCCAAAGGAGTGACCAGAAGGAGCCATGGGGGAAGGAGCAGCCAGCTGGGACTGCAGAGGTGCTCGAGCTGAAGGAGGGAGCAGCCACAAACATGCAGACCAGGAGAGAAGCATCCTAAAGAGAACATGAACCTTAACCAAGCAGAGATTCTCCTCTTTGCTTTCCCGAGGGTATCTGGCAGGACTTACCCACATGGGAGTCGTAGAGACCCCCAGACACGAGGCCTCTCTCTGTCCAGTACCTCCACGCACCAGCAGGGTAACCACCATTGCACCTGGGGGGAGAGACACCAGCTCCAGCCCCAGCCATGCCATTTTGGGGGAGGCAGGGCGATGGAGCCAGCCTGGGATGGCTCAAGGGAAGCTTTGGGCATGCTAAACCTTTTTTTAGGCTGTTCCTCTCTTCCTCAGGATGTGCCTTGAGACACTAAGGCCTCAAGCAAGGAGCTAAGAGCACCCAAATCCCAAAGTACCTCCTTACCAGGTCCCTGATCAGCTTTTGCTGCCAGGAGCGACAGGATTTGGAGATCCAGCTCCCTACCCTGTGCTCAACAACTGGGAAAGCCACAGGCAAAGGCTTGCTCCTGAAAACCAAGGAGCTGGGACTACGAAAAGATCCTTCCTTTGGCTGTGGCAGCTGCCAGCTGTGTGGGAGAGCATCACTGTGTGCTTGCAGCCATCGCCATCCACGATGCTGGGGACAGGATGTGTCCCCAGAGGGATTTCATTCCATGGAATCACCTCTATGTTCCCACCTAACTCCCTCACCCACAGCACAAACCTCTGGAGGAGCTTCCTGCTCGTTAGGGAGGTAACGAAGAAAGGGCTGAAGCAACCAGCACCTCCAGGGTGTCCCTGCTCCTCCCAACCACCTTCCAAGTGCCCAGGGAGCAGCAGCAGCTCACCCCATGCCGCACTCGAAGCCACAGCACGACAGCAGATCCTCAGCTGAGACCTCCACGCTGACCTTGGCGTTGGTGTGGACACAGATCCGGTCTGAAATCGCTTCCACGGCGCCAAAAGCCTGAGGGCAGCCCAAAAACACCCATTAGAGCTGGCCAGGGGAGAGAAACCAGGAAACCTCCTGGAAATGAGTGCAGCAGGCCTCGCTTGGCTGGGAGAAGCCAGGATCCCACAGTGTCACTCCACAAAGGGCAACAAAGATGCTCCAAGGGCTGGAGCCAGGCTGGGAGAGCTGGGGGTGTTCACCTGGAGAAGAGAAGGATCCAGGGAGACCTGAGAGCTCCTGACAGAGACTAAAGGGGCTCCAGGAGAGCTGGAGAGGGACTGGGGACAAGGGATGGAGGGACAGGACACAGGGAATGGCTTCAAACTGCCAGAGAGCAGGGAGAGATGGGATATTGGGAAGGAATTCCTGGCTGTGAGGGTGGTGAGGCCCTGGCACAGGCTGCCCAGAGAAGCTGTGGCTGCCCCTGGATCCCTGGGAGTGTCCAAGGCCAGGCTGGACAGAGATTGGAACAACCTGGGATAGTGGAAGATGTCCCTGAGCATGGCAGGGGATTCAGCAGCAAATTCAAAGGCATGGTTTTTGCCCAGCAAACTCCATCAACATGACCTCAAACTGCCCCTGTTCTTACCCAGCAGGAGCCACAGGAGCCCTGGTCCCTTATCTCGCTGATGGTGGGACAGTTGGGCCACTGCGTCCGCGAGTCGAAGTTCTCAGGCAGCTCCATGTCTGCAGCGAAATCCACCCTGTGAGGAGAGGAAATCCTGTCACACTGCCACCGGAACACCAGTGGACCACGACTGGGTGCACTGCACTCTCCAACCTCCCCTGAGGGTGACCTGGAGGATGAGGGCTGCTGTTTGCTCGCTGAGGGAGCATAAATACTCCCTCAGAGCAGGTCAGCAGCTCCTCTGCTGTGCTTGTTTTCAAGGATAACAAATTGCACAACTGGTCAAGTATCTGGCAAGGACACGGGGATGGATTTTCCCCTCACGTGTGCTCCGTGCTTAATTCCATGAACAATTTCCACCGAGCTGCACCCATGGGAACCCTGCCAGGAGAGCCCCTCACCCACTCCAGACACTTTCAGTGGAGCTTCACCTTCTCCCCCCTGCACTCACCTCTCGGGGAGCTTGGGCCCACCCAGGAAGGTGCCGCAGAGCTTCTTCACGTAGCTCATGTCAGCATTGTGGAAGTTGTGCCCTGCCTGGGAAGAGACACACAGAAATGGGACATGACTCTCCAGAGCCACCGGGAGCATCTCCGGGATCACAGCCCAGTGCTCCAGAGCTCCCTGAATCCCAGCCTGAGTGTGACACTTCAAAGCTCAGGGGCCAAAAGCCAGCTGCCTGCAGACACAGAGCACAGCCCAGGATCAGCCCATCAGGACCAGTAAGGTCCAGCTCGAGGCTTTGGACACAGCAAAATGGCCAAGGAGGGTCTGGTCACCAATAACTGGACACTCGCTGCTTGTTTCCAGCCTCCTGCAGAGTTCCCTCCTCTTACACTGCTCCTACTCCATAAATTCATTATTATCTGCTCCAAAGAGGAGCTCCACAGTTTCTGTCACTGCAGGAATCCCTCAGTGAAAATCCCTCACCACCTCACTGGAAAAGTTAGCTGCGATCAAGGCTGGATTGATGTCACCACCATGGTGACACTCCCAAAGCTCAGCCGCCGAATCCCACAAGGGGACTGTTAGCAATGCATCCAAAAAAAAACCCCAAATCAGCCCAGTACTCACCTTCCAGGTGGTGTTGAGCTTGTTTATGTGGTTGACCAGGTCATCGGAGAGAGGAGGGAAGTAAGGAATGCTGCGAGCGTTGGCAAAGGCCACCAGGACACACAGGAGGGACACGGATGACCACATCTTGGCGACTGAACGGGCCACTCCACCTGCAGCCAGATGGGAGCATCGTTGGAAACATCCCCAAGGTGGGCTTGGGTCAGAAACACGTGGGGGGATAAAATGTGTGGCTGCACCAGATCCCTCCAGATCCCCGATTGCCCCAAAGGTCAGGAGAGACTCAGGAACAGAGTAACTGAAATCCCATTGATTTCAGGAGAAATCAGACAAGGCAACCTTGTTTGTTGACCACTGCAGGATTAGCAGCAGCAGCAAAATACCTTTTTGAAGCAGATCCAAGGGATTTGGAGGGTATTAAAACCTGTGTTTACTTCCACAACAACAGAGAATAAGGACTAGGAGAAGGAGTAAGTGACATCCCACCTCCACAGCAAGCTGCAAGCATGGGACTTGACAGGCCCTGGCCCTGCTCTTCCCTTTAAAGATATTACTCCAAATTACATTTTTGGACTTTACAGCCTCATTTTGGCCAGCCTGTGGACCCAGACTGGGGTCACAGCCCCAGGTGTGACCCCCTGGCCATGCACAGGGGGGTCAGCATGCACCGGAGCTGCCTGTGGCTGCTGCACCCCACTCCCCTCCCACTGGAGCTCTTCCCAGGGAGCTGCAGGGCATGAGGAAAGCCCCAGTTTGGGGATCAGAGACGCAGGGAAAATCCCAGAGCAGGAAAGAACGGCCCACAGCCTCCCATGCAGGAGCACACGCATCACCCAGTCCAAAGACTCTCCAGGGCTCCGTGCTTTCCCTTCTCTCCTTTAACCTAATTCACATCGAATTGCCCAACTCCAAATTAACCCCCAGCGCCAGCAGCCACTTGTTCCATTTCCCCACGCCTGACTCAGACACATCACGAGGCCACGAGCTCCTTTATCTCCACAAACACACCAGGGCACCCTCCTCCTCCTCCTCCTCTAAACCCTCCCAGCTCCCTCCCACCAGCCCCACATCCACCCCAACGAGCACCCCAAGATCTCAGATCCTCCCCAGCATAGATCTCCAGGCTTTAATTCCTGCTCATCCCAGCGAGCTGAAGGTGTCATCACCTCGGCAAGCCTGGGCTTAAACCGGACACACAGCTCCTGCCAGCAGCTGCCCAGCCCCACAGCAGCAGAGCTGGATGAGCAGGGGACAGGGATGGGAGACACACACACCTCCCTGCCTTTCCACCCACTCACAGCCAACTTTAGCCTTTCCAGAGAAGAAAACCCAGCAGGAGTGTCCTACTTTCTGCCAGCAATGAGCCCAGGCGGCTGCAGCTCACTGTATAAAGGGGCTTTTTTTCTCCTTTCCCCCTCCTCCTTCCCACCATTTATTTATTTTTTCCCCCCTTTCTTTGTGCTGTCAGCCCAATAAATAGCTGAGTTTTGGCAGCACATGGGTCCTCCTACTCCTAGATCTCACCTCTTTGAAGGGGTTTCATGCATATTTTCAGGGGTTTCAGGCATTTTTCTTGCTGAGAGGTTTTCTGCAGGCAAGGGACTCGCTGCTTACACAGCAGGAAGGAGGTTACACCCAGAAAAATAAATACACACTTCTAATACAACGGTGCTTTTTGCCTTGTGCCACTTCAACACGGCCACAGGGAGCCTGCAGGTAACCAGCCTGAGCCGAAGCACCTTTTAAATGAAAAATCTTTAAAAAAAATTTAAAAAATACACGCACCTGCAAATGTCAAACCCCAAACCCTCTGCACTTCCTGCAGTCAACTCTGCATTTCCCACAGCGCAGGCAAGAGGTGTTTTTGAGGCCAGAAGTCACATGATACACTTTTCTTTCCAGCAGGATGTTTGTAAATCTGCTGACAGGCTGAAAACCACCCTGGCAGGCATCTGCCTGCACCCAGCTTTTGAGGGACAGACACGGGACATCTCCCAGCCTCGGGTTACCAGACCACACACTCCCAGCAACCCGAAACCAAACTGAAAATAGATCCCAGCAGTTTCCCCTCCAACAGGCAGAGTTTCAGCTCTGCTGATCTGCATCTGCACCATGGACATGGCCCAGGGCCAGCAAACCCAGCAAAGCAAATAGCTGGGAGTTCTTTAGGCAAAAAAAAAAAAAAATCTCTTGCCAAGTCTCCTGTGGGCATGGAGCCTCACTACGGATCATGGGAGAGCTGGGGGTGTCCAGCCTGGAGAAGAGAAGGCTACAGGGAAACCTCAGAGCCTCTTTTAGTCCCTAAAGGGGCTCCAGGAGAGCTGGAGAGGGACTTGGGACAAGGGATGGAGGGACAGGACACAGGGAATGGCTTCAAACTGCCAGAGGGCAGGGAGAGATGGGATATTGGGAAGAAATTCTTCCCTGTGAGGGTGGGGAGGCAGTAGAACAGGTTACCCCAAGAAGTGGGGGATGCCCCATCGCAAAAAACTTTTAAGGTCAGGTTGGATGAGCTCTGAGCAACCTGATTTATAGTTAAAGATGTCCCTGCCCATGGCAGAGGGGTTGCAATTAAATGACCTTTAAACATCCTTTCCAACCCAAACTTTTCTACTGCACTACAAAGTCTCCTCTGGCCGTGAAGTTTTGGGTGGTGGGGAGCTGACACTCTCAGCTGGCACCAGGTATCCCCAGATCTGTCTGGAAAAGGAAGCGGAAATCCTTGATCCCACGGGATTTCTCCCTCCCTAACCCCCCCTTCTCCCTGGCTTTATCCTGAGTACAGCAGGCCTATAAATAGGACACTCAGGCATGGGACTGGCAGGATGGATTCCCACCGGCTGCAGGTCACATGCAGCCCAACCACAACAACCCCAGAGAGCCTGCAGTGAGAAAAAGCTGCTGGTTTCCTCCACCGCCCCCCTGTCCCAGCTGATCCGAGCAGCAAGAGCTTCCCCTGGCAGTGTTATCACACTCTGTGCTTCCCCCAGCACTGCTATCTCCTCCTCACACCCCTCCTCCACCCAAAACCTCACGGCTGGTTAAACCAAAGAGCAGCAGCACCAAAACCAAAATTGCCTAACAGCTGCTGCACCCCACTATCTGCTCTCCTTCGTGCACAGCAAACAGGTCAGAGGAGTTTCTCCAGGAGTTTCTCCAGGAATCCCAGCAGGTCCCTTCCCTTCGCACCCCACCACATCTCCAGAGGTGCCCGGCAGCTTCAGGATACCTCTGGCTAAGGCTGATTTCCAGGTCCCATCCCACCACAGCCCATCAGCTTGGAAACAGAAACAAGGCTGTGGGACTTCTTAGGACACAGCAGCTACACCCTACAGAACTTCCCAAGTGGCAGGAGGGTGTTTGGGGCTTGCAAAGAGCCCCCCGGGGTTGCTCCACCTCCCCTTGGATTGCAGCCCTGGGACTTTGGGATCCAAAATATCTGCCAATGCTATTTTTTGAAGGATGATTAAGAAATAAGTACCCACCAGCACACCTGACCCTGGGCAGGACGCTCATGCTTCAGCCAGCTGGCTCCTCAGAAAGAGGAAATTTGGCCAGCTGAGTGCAACCCCTGTGTCCCAGGCAGCGAGGAGGAGGAGGAGGCAGCGAGGCCAAAGGCTCTCCAACAGGAGCTGCTCAGGGCAGCTGCAGCCTGCGAGGGAGGAGAGCAGCCGAAGGGCTGTGGCTGTGCTGGTGCTGCAGCATCCACCCACATCCCTCTGTGCTGTCGCAGAGGAGGAGGAGGAGGGAAGGAGGAGACACCAGCCCAGTGCTGCCTCCATCCCTCCTGAGCAGATCTCTGAGCCAGGGGCACTTCCCTGCCTTGTCTTCTCACGGACAGAGCACCTGATAGCTGAAATCTTGTTATTCCAGCAGGATCCTACATTGCCCTCCCAGCAGCCAAGCGCCCACAACACCAAATCCCTTCACCTTTGCACCACGAAGGTCTCCTTCCCCAAAATCTAAGCCCACAAGTCTTGTTTAACTTCATTTAAGGAAAAAAAAACAACCCAACAACCCAACCCCCAAACAGGCTGTTCCAAGCCCAGCTCACATGACTCAGCCCAGGCAGGTCAGACCACAGATAAGTCACAGCCCTGGAGCATCTCCCAGCTCCTGCGCTGTCTGGGCCAAACCCCTCCAGGCACAGACAGAGGCATCCACACCTTCTCCAAGGCTCAGAGGGAGATAAAACTGTCCCACCCTCCCTTCTACAACGCCCCCCACCCTCCAGGGCCAGGGGTGCTCAGCACAGCCCCAGTCATGTGTCCTGCTCAGCACCAGCCCCTTGCCTGATCTTTGTCCTTTGTGCTCTTTGCCAGGGCTTGTGACTCCAAACCACAACAAAGCAAACCCGTAAAGGTTCAGCTCCAGCTCCCCATCCAGCTCGGCCTGCTCTGTCACCAGGTGAGCTTGGCGGCACCAAACTCGTGGTCTGGTGACTTCATTACAGCTCGCGCTGCATTTCCAGAGCTTGAATTACTATTATATTTTCCTCAAGAAAAAAAACAGCATGAGTCGCTCCTCCCCACACTTATTCCCTTCTAGCAAAGATACATCACCAGCACAGGTCAGATAACAGAATCCTTGAAAGGTTTGGGTTGGAAGGGATCCTAAAGACCATCTAATTCCAAACCCACCTGGTTGCTCTTTTCTCTGGCCAAATAAATCCCTCCTTAGACAAGCTGCAGCACTCACCTCTGCAGCCTCCGTGCACAGAAAGCAGAGAATTCCTCCAAAATGAAGCTGCACTGATTTTTCTCCTCTTTTTCTCACAGACCAATCCATAAACCAGAATGTTGCACAAGCCCCCAGACACCCCGTGCTACGGAAATCCCTTCCCTTCATCTGCAACCCAGAGGGAAACGCCAGAAGGAAGCGATCTTCGCTGTATCACCCGCAGCGCATCCCTGAGAGTAGGACACGGGGATGAGAGATTTATTCCAGGCCAGAGGGATGCACGGCAGCTTCTCCAGCGCCATTCCCAAGCCACGGTCCTGCTCCAAACCCAGGCTGGTTTGCATCACGGGATGTTCCCAGCGTGCCAAACCCACCTCGGCGTCAGCTGACGAGCAGCGCTGCGGTGTTTTCCTATCTTTATCATAAAAATAAGATTTCCCCTCTCCTTCCATAACCCTTCCTGAATGTTTTGCTGCGTTCTGAGGGTTCATTTTCCCCGCAACAATCCGCGCCCCTTCGCCGCAGCGCATCTCCCTCCCTCCTCCCGCATCAGCCGCGGATAAAAATCCGCAAAAAAGCCACTGGGAAAAGCGGGAGGCGCTGCTGCTGTGGTAGCTGCGGGTGCTCCGTGTCCCTCCCGTGGAAGGGGGTGCCCCAATCCCCCGCCCCACGCGTGTCCCTTGTCCCGCAGCATCCTCGCCCTTACCGCTCCCCGCCGCGCTTCTTGTGCGCGTCCCCGATACTCCTCCCCGGGACTCACCGGGACCCAGCGGGGCTCACAGCCCGGCCAGCGCTCCGTACACGGCCGGGGCAGCTCCCGGAGGCTGAGTCATACCGGGCCGGCCCGCCCCCGGAGTGACAGCATCCTGCCGGCTGCCCGC